>JAQFVV010008149.1:0-40216 GCA_028023455.1 Epiperipatus broadwayi
ATGGTACTATTTTAAAAGTTTTAATTAAAGCTATCTATGAGTATTTGATATGTGAAATTGTGCTGAAATTGAGAGAGACATTTTAATGATGATTATTATAATATATGGTTGGAAAAACTGGCCATAGTTAATATTGCATGAATATATTTAATAAATAGGTATTTAAAGCTAAAAGTGTTTAAAAGACAAGTAAAATTAAATGCATATGTTTATTGTTGATAAAATAATATTATAAAAGAATATAAATATTTTAATTATTGTAAGTACTTAAATAAAAGACTAATATTTGATTTTAATAATATTGGATAATTATTTTAAAATCTATTATAATATCTTATTTATTTAAAAAATATTTATTTTTAAAAAAAATGCAATTGTTAGTTTATTTTTAGACATCGATAAGCGTTTCTTGTGTTATAAAAAAAACAGATGTTAGTTAGATATACACAAGCATGCTTGGAAGTTATCTAATAAAGTTGCAAAACTATTTTAAAAAAAATTATGTTATAAATTTATAAATAATACGTGAGTTATCACGAGATAAAATAAAGATAAATCAATGTAGAATATTAAATCTGATTCTAAAAAAAATATTGCTTTAAAAATATGACGTATAAAAAAATACTTAGTTTATTTAAAAATAATCTTATAAAAGTTAAAATTAAAATCAAGTAAGTAAGAATATTTTAAAAGAATGTTTAATAAATTTCGATGAACGATAAAGATTATTTAGAAATTTGATAATGTAATAAATATTAAATATTAAATAAGTCATTATTTATTTTTAATTTCGTATTGTTGGTAAATATGTAAATAAGCCAGCAAAGTTGATTGTTTAATCTACCAATCAAATGGGAAGTTTCTTCCGGTATAAAAGCTCAGGTCAATTGTTAGGAGAGGACTCTGTGATTGATTTTTCAAGTTAATTGTGTTATTAAAAATAGCAAAGTAATTTTGATAGACGCTCTTAAAATCAATTTTAAAATTACAAGAGTGTCATTATAAATAATTTATAAAAGTTTTAAATGATAGACATGCAGTATTAACTTAATTTTTTTCCCTATCGGTCGTCTCTAACTAAGCTCAATTTACAAGCAAATAATCATGGAAACATCATATATAGTGAAAATATATCGGAAACTTTATACTAGAAGTATGACAAACACTGGATTAGTTCGGAAATTTACAAGATGGAGAAAAGTAGTATTTTGGATAGTATATAATTTTAAAAGCTAATTACTATTGCCTATTAGAAAATAGATATTTTAAAGAATAAATACTTTTGTGTAAAGAAAGTATTTTTGCAAGCTATAAATTTAAAAATATATCTTAAGTAAAGATATTAGAAATGAAAGTAGCTTTGAATACTTGCCTTGTTAAGTCTTTATGATTAAAAGACTAAATGTGGACAATTTTAAAAGGCAAATAGATTAAAAATATATTTAGCTAGAAATCTTAATATAATAAAGATTATTATATTGAAATAATTTAAACGCTGGTTGTTTAGATGAAAAAGCTTATTCTTACCTGGATATTTTGTTAAGAGATGCGCAAGTGGACGCCCCAGTTAATTTAAAATAATTAAATGATAATTTTTCATAAAACTAAAGACTAAGCTAAGATAATAACTTTTGAATAATATTTTAAAAATAACTAAATCAGGATCCTATAAACTATTTTAATTTATTTTATTTCTTATGGAAGAATTAACTTTTATTTTGTTTTAAAAGAACGTTATCATTTTTCATAAACTTTTAAAAAAACACGTGATGGACCGGAAACAGGAAATGGTGTGCTAGTGAATATGTGCCTAGGATTAAAAACTTTATGGTGGAAAAGAAAACATCGCTGGAGTCACGTAATATGAACTCTGTTTTATTTATCTAATATAAAAATTAAATATTATTAATTTATTAAAATAAGATAGGTACATATCTTTAAATAATAACTAAAAATAATATAATGATTAATTGCATGAGTTTATTTTATAATTAATATAACACAGAATATTTTAAAGTATGATCGTGGGTATAAATGTGAATTATTTTATGAAGCTGTAATTCCGAAGAATATTGGAAGATGGACTGGACATTAATTCATTATCTATGGTAAAAATTGTATAATAATAATAATTTTGATGTATTTAATATGTTTTCTTTAGATCAACCAAATATTATGTTATTTTGAATGAATGTATGATTATTTTAAAAATACACACATTATATTGGCAGTGACAGTTTTATTTAGATATGCATAATTTGAATTTATGAAATAAATACGATGCAACATTACATAAGAAGCTTAGAAATAATTATATGATTCTTTCGTTAATAAATTTTGATATTTTATGTTATAGTATTAGAATTATATTTATTATTCATGGGTAATTATTTTTATTGCAAGTTAGGAATAGATTTAAAAGTCTATATTTTACTGTTGTTTTATTGGGTAAATTACGTTAAGTTTTATGGAGAAGTTTATATTTAGGTTGAAAGTTTACCAAGTATAGATAATGAAGCATAAATAATTTGGAATCAGTATTTTATTTAAAGTAGATTGTTTTTCCGGAAAGTTTAGATAAGTTTTAAAGGATGTTTTGTAGATAAAAATTTATTAGGAAGGAGTAGTATAACACATGGATTAAAGTAATAATTTCACACAGAAAAGAATCATAAAATTTATCTAATATAGTGCTTTATGAATTTGAAATTGATGAATAATTTAAATATTGTTATTTTAACAGTACATATATGTAATGCATATTTAATAAAACATATAGCATGAATTGCATTAAGTGAAATATAAAATTATAATCAATTACTTGTTATTACATTACAAGGATACATTAGTTTCTATATTATGCTATTAAAGTAATGCTGATAATAAAGTAAACACATACTAGTACATTATAAAATGAATAATAGCAATACTTAAGTGATGTAGCAATTTAATTAATAAAGTTTAATTGTTTACATATGCTACATAGAGATTATTTACATAAATTTTTCTGTGTAATAATTGAAGTTCACTGATATTTATTTAAAGTCTGAGTTTTGAAAACATACTTTAATATTATTAATACAGCATTTTAAAGAATGTATAATTACTTATAGGAGTATGAGTTAATAATAGTGTAAACATATTGTATTATTATTTTCTTATTTTTATTTTCTTTGTTTTCCTAATTTGAACTGTAAATATTGTAAATAAATTCTTAATCAAAGTTAATGTAAATAAATTTGTTTGATTTGTTTAAAAGTGTGTCGAGTTCATTATTTTGCACCACAGCATTTGACAGCAGATAATTTGAAGAAACATAATATTTGCACAATGTGAATTTATTAATATTATTTTAGAAATAAATACAATATTTTCCTGATTATCATTTATGAGAATTGATTGACACTATTACATTATATTACAATGGTCATAGAGTAATTATAATGCATAATATAAGAGTACAATATTATTTGTTGCCACAGATTATTAAATTATAAAATTTTGATCTATTCCAAAATTAAGATGCTATATGAAAATAAAAGATATACATATGATTATTTATTTAATGATTGATGATATATTAGAAATAGATAAGATTAGGTTATACTCTAAGATTAGTATTATTATTATTATTAAAAATAAGTTAGGTGTATTTAGGTTTGATGTAAAATCCCATATCATACTTATTTACATGAGTTATCATTACTTTAAGATAATTAGAAGAACCTGAGATTATTTAATTATATTTTAAAAAATTAAAAGTTAAGATTTATTTATTTCATTATTATTAAAGATAGTTTATTTTATTTAAAAGCCATAAGAATGCTATAGAGGTAGTAGTAAGTTAGTAAGGAGGTGATAGTATTCTTATGCCATTGAGACAGTGTCTTAGGAGATATTAACTCAATGTAAATCTACTTATTGCTTTGTAACTTTACTTCACAGTCTCATGATTTTAATAAATACTTATTTAATTAGTACATACTATAGAAATATATTGATTTTGATAATTAATAATAAATTTAATTATAATATAATAATATAAAAGTATATTAAAGATAGATATGTAAATTTTAACTGAGCATTATAATTTATTTACAGTAACAACTTGCAATAATGACTGAATGTGACCAAAAAGTATGCTATTCCATGAAGTCCATCATTAAATAAATTAAGCATTGTTTTTTTTTTTTTTCATATGTCATAGCATCGGTCGGGAGGCGAACCCGCAACAACCTTCTGCAACCTACTGATTGCTTGCAAGGCGGCTACTCTGAACTCTCGGCTAACAAATGTTTCGATAAATTAAGCATTGTTTTGTGCATGAATGCATATTGTGATAAACCTGCATTATTATTTTACTGTAATATTATTTTAATAACTTAGTTATGTTTTATTAATTATTTTATTAATACAATTAATTAAATATTTATTAACTATTCAAGAACTGTTTGCATATTTAAATTATGCAAAAAATAAAAGTCTTTATTGATGTATATTCATTCTAGTGCATTTTTCAAAATTCTACCTAAGAAGTGTCACAATAGTGAACTGTTTTTTATGAAGCTTATAGAATTTTTTAAATAAAAGAAATATATTTTACACAGATTTTCGATAATATTTAAAATAATGAATTCCCATGAAATTAACAATTTTATAATGAATGAAATTAATATTTTTTAATTGTTTTTTTAAAACTAATGAGCAAATAAATGGTGATTCAGAAAAGTGGATAATGATGAGTGCTGCATGAATGGATTATAAGAAAGAATTTTATGTTTGTGTTTTTTTTTACATATGTACTTTAAGTGCATAATATATGCGTAACATGGTTTACACATGCATTTATTGTGCATTTACGAGTTTTTTTCATTACTTTATATACGAAGTTAAGTTGTTAGTTAATACAATTTTCACAGTTATGGTATAATTTTTATCAGCAGGATTGAGCTAATACCATTAAAATTCTTTGCGTTTTATATGATCTTCTTACTCTATGATGTTTTGGGGGGAATCTAATGTCCTTGCTAAATTAGTTAAAGGTAATTAACGATACTTTTCACTATTGCATCATGTATTCATTGTTTAATGAATTTCGATAAAAAACTATCCCACAATCCCTCATTTATCATGCTTTGGCTTTTTTATTATTATCTTACAGCTTCATCTGTTTTTTCATTTTATGTGATCTTCAAACATTACTTCAAGGTAAACTTTTGCTTTTTTAAATGTACAATTAGGCTCCATTTCTATATTCCTCTATTAATTTTTGATCATGTAATTCAAATCTTCATGATCTCAGCCAAAACTATTTGATCAAAAGTGGGAAAATGTTTTATTATTGTGTAGAGTAATTCCAATCTCTCATTTTTCTTTTTCATATTTTAAAAACATGTTCTAGATAAGCAATATTCTTCTCGAGTCCACTGCTATATATAGTTCTTATTTTTACACATTTTAATTTAACTTCATCAACCATTATCAATCCACTGCAGGATGAATGTCTTTGCAAGTTCAATCCATCTTCTCTGATATTTAGCTTCTCTTCTCCACATCATCCCTGCACACTTTTTTATTTCATCCATCCACCTCACACATGGTCTCATTCTGAGTCTTTTACAATCTCTGGGAATCCAGTTTAAGATTTCAATTGTCCATCTACTATCATTTCTTCTAGCAATATGTCCAGCCCAACTCCACTTCAGTCTTTTTAATTTTTTTAGTGAGGTCAGTAACACCTGTTTGTTCTCTTACCCATATATTGCATTTTCAATCTCTTCTTGATACTCCCAACATGCACTTTCCATACTTCTTTGAGTGGTCTAAGGTCTCTGTATTGCTCTTGTATTAAGTGTCCAAGTCTCAGATCTATAAGTAAGAACTGGTAAAACATATTTATTAAAAATCTTCCTTTTCAAACACATAGGCATATTCCCTTTTAGTATCAAGTTATTTCTACCAAAAGAACTCCAACCAAGTTTAATTCTATGATTAATTTCATTCATTATGTTTCCATCTGTATTAATAATCTGACCAAGGTATTGCTAACTGTTAACTTCTTTTAACTCATCATAATCAATCTTTATTTTCATATTTTGAAAAAATCCATTAAACATTACTTTAGTCTTTTTAACATTTATCTTTAGTCCTACTTTCCTACTTTCATCTGATAACTCCTGCAACACTTCCTGCAGCTCTAAAGCATTATTTTCAAAAACAACTACATCATCTGCAAAATCTAAATGACTTAAATAATCTCCATTTACTTTCATTCCTTTAGCTTCCCATTTTAATCCACAAAATACTTCTTGCAGCACTGCTGTAAAAAGTTTTGGAGATATGGAGTCACCCTGTCTTACACCTTCTCAATGTTGACTTTCCTAGTATCATTATGTAATCTAATTGTTGCTGTTGCATTTTTATAAATATTCTTTAAAATATGACAATATTCTGGATCTATACCTTGATGATCCTATGCTTTAATCACTGAAGAAATGTTTATACAATCAAATGCTTTTTCATAATCTACAAATCCAAAGCATAATGGCAACTCATATTCATTTGTCCTTTCTATGACTTCTCTCAATACCTGGATATGATCTACTGTACTAAAACCACTTTTAAATCCAGCTTGTTTTCTTGGTTGGTGGAAATCCAATGTTCTCTGTAGACGAGTTGTAATTATCTTGGTAAAAATTTTGTATAAAACTGATAAAAGGTTGATAAGTCTGTAATTTCTAATATCTTCATTATCGCCTTTTTTAAATATTAATATTAATACTGCATTCTTCCAATCATCTAGTACATCTTTATCATTTAGACATTTGGTATATAACTTTGCTATAAAAATTTTTATTTCTTCACCTGCTTCTTTTAATATATCAATTATAATTCCATTATTACCTGGAGTCTTTCCTTTCTTCATACATTTAATTGCATGTCTCACTTTTTCATTTAAAATTCTGGGCAATTCAGAAGATATAATAGATATAGGAGGTACTTGTTCTTTATTACTATATAATTCTTGATAAAAGTCTTCTACCCATTTCATGATGTCATCTCTTTTTAGTAATAATTCCATCATTTTTCTTATTGCAGATATAAATTTCCTACCAATATCAAAATGTTGTTTTACATTCTTGAGACTTTTATTTTCTTCTACAGCTTTCCTTGCTAGTTCACAGTTATACTTTCTTATATCATATTCAACTCTTTTCTGCACCATTTTACAAAATTTGAGATATTCAATCCTTTTTAATGCATCATTTTTGTATATCTTCATTTTCCTTCTTTTCTTCATAAATTCTCTAGTTTCAGTCGAAATTTTATTAATCAATTGTTGCTTTTTTCTACCAGCTATCTTTGTTGCAGTTTTTAAAAGTGTATCACTTATTTTCATATTAATTTCATTCAAATCTGAATCATGTTCAAAATCTACTAATACTTGAAACCGATTTGTAAGTTCTAATTTAAATTCATTAGAATGTTTCTGAAGATTAGGAATATCAACTGTAAATATTGTTTTTCTTAATAATTTTTGTCTCTCTAATTTTACATTAACACGTAACTTACACCTTACTAATCGATGATCACTTCCTGTGTTAAATTTATTAAGAACATTACAATCTTGAAATATGTATTTCCTGTTAGTCAAAATATAATCCAATTCAGCTGTACCTTCATTTGGATGCTTCCATGCCCATTTCCTTTTAATATTTTTCTCAAAAAAAAAAAAGAATTCATAATATAAAGTTTTTCTTTTTCTGCAAACTCCACAAGTCTATGTCCTCTCTCATTTCTCTTACCATAACCAAAATTACTTAGAGCACTTTCATCTTTCATTGGTTTACCAATTCTAGCATTAAAGCTTCCCATAACGATTTTAAAATGTTGTTTACTCTGTTCAAAAAGCCTTTTGTACATTCATATAAAAATCTTCTACTACTTCATCACTATGAGAACTTGTTGGGGCATAAACCTGAATTATCTGCATTTGGTATCTGCCATTAAGTTGTAGAACTAATCTTGCTACTCTGTCTGATACACCATCAATCTCCACAATGTTGTTCTTCCACTTTTTATTTATAATGAATCCTACTCCATTTGTATTTCCAATATTTGTGTCTTCATAATAAAGTACATGTCCACCTTTTAAATCAATTGTCTCTTTACCTTTTCTTCTAACTTCACAAAGTCCAATAATGTCCCATTTAATATAAGACAATTCTTCTTCTAATTGTTGCAATTTTCCTTCACTTGAAAGTGATTTGCAGTTGTAAGTACTTAAATAAAAGATCATCATCAAATGGCAGCCTGGGTCCGCAATCACGGGATTCTTAGCACCCTCCCCCTTTGGCCACCAACTACTGCCTTGGTTGATGACTTTACACCCTCCTGAGAATAAGGGCCATGATTTATTGTTGCCTGTCATAATTGTATATATTGGAAAAATATTTATCATTTACACAAACATTTATTCTGCCTTATCAGGCAACTGAGAAGAAAGTCCATAGTGTTTCTTGATCTTAAACTCAGAGGAAAAAAAGCCAATAAATTCACCACACTGGCTAATGCATGTTGGTGAGCAGCCCATCTATGTTCATATACTATATGAATAATCACATAGTAATAACAGCTGCAATGACAAGAACGTATGGAGTGGACATTAGGAATTTCCCCTGCTCGTTTCCTTTAAGGCCTCCAAGAGGAATCAAAGACTCTCCTCCTTTCAGTTAATAGCAAACTCCTTTCTGCAGCCAGCTTACTCTGTTTTTTAGTCTGTCTATCTGGAGAAAATCTTTGTAATTTAATTAACACTACTTTTCAATTTCTAATCCAGCTGAAAATTTAAATCCATATATAGTCCCAATGACAATATATTTTTTAGAGTTTGTAAACAATTTATCAAAAAATTAAGGCAATTTTAATTTTTTATGTAATGTTGAGGCTAGTGATATTTAATGGCACTACTATGTAAAACTAAAAATTAGAAAATAAAAAAAAATTTTTTTTCAACTTTCACAAATAAAAATGTAAAGCAATTATATTTAGGAATAGAAATATTACTATAATTCACAAGGCCCCACTCCCAGAGAATCATTTTTAAAACTTGTAACTAATGGCCACATTATTCTCTTAATGACAATGATAGTGGCAACAATACACAAAAAGTGATTGTTAGTCACAAGCTTATTTAAATTATTTTTTGAGAATCTTACATGTTAATTATCTTAGTAATGTTTGTATTTCTACATAGGATCACTCCATGCTTTTATTTTTGAAAGGTGAAAAAAATATTTTATGCTTTTTAATGCATTTATGTCAATGAAAAACTTTCTTTTTTTTTTAAATATTTTTATTATCCTTGTATATATATATATATATATATTGTTACATAATTTTTTTATCTGGTTTAATAAGTTACATTATGTTAATTTATTTCAGTGTTTCCCACAATTTTTTTGACAGAGATCCTATCATATGCTCTATTAATATCAACATACAAAAATTGAATCATTTGGCATAAAATTGCCATTTTCTTTTTTATTATCTGAGTCATACAGAAATGGTAATGAAGACCTTTCATCTCTGAAACTGTTTGTTCCTCTACCCCAAACTCCTATATTTATACTCCATTTTATTTTTCTGAATTTTCCCATATATTCCACTTAATGAGTTAATAATCTCTATTGCACAATATTTTTGATAACTGAATTTTCTGCTTTTTTTCTGTCTTCAGGTAAATCTGCAGCTGCCTAAAGGGTGCAGCCCTTGGTCATGAATAGAAAAGACCTTTGTTGTAAAACCAATGGATAAATGAGAAACGAAATACAACATATGAATCAACAGATAGGAACGCTAAATCATCTTAGCTAAAGTGAGAACAATTCATCTAGAACAATGCAACACTGATATATAAGCCTGGGCTTTTAAATTGAGAGTAGAGATATCAAGTCAATCCCCAATATTAAAAAAGTGTTAGAATTCTAATATAAGACCTTGTAATGAAAAAAACAACAACAAAGATTACAAAGAGTATTATAAGTTGTTGAACATTGAATATACAATGTCCCCAGTAAACTAAATATTATAAAATTTGAAAGTTTGTGCTGCTGACATTTTAATTGTGATCATATATAGGACCATTTCCATCATCTAGTTTTAATTAAACGTTATTTTTAAAAAATTCAAACTTTATTTAAACTTTTCAAATAGATTATCTTGTTAATAATAGTATATATGTTAGTTCTTTCTTCTTCAAATATTGCTAGTATAACCAGCAATAGTATTAGCATGGGAATTGAACTCGTCATTTAGATTCATAAATAATGAATTTAAGGCGACACTCTAACCAATTAGCAGTAAAGCCAGAAATATTTGAAGAAGATAAGTAAATAATATATCATTCAAAACACTGTGTCATATGTTAATCTGTGTGTTATTATTAACAGCAGAATTTATTTGGAAAATTTAAATAAAATTTCTCTACAGACATTTAACAATTAAAATAGCCCAACATATAATTACTATTAAATCGTATAAATATCTTGCTTAAATTAATTATAGAATTAAATTTAGATGGACTGGTTTGGGTAAAAATTATACTAAAAGAAAATGTGTTTTAAAAAAATATTTTATAATAAAATAACTGTTTACCTGTAGATCTAAGACTTGGTTATGTAATAAAAGAGCAAGATGGATATCCATATAGTGAATTATGAAGAGATATATGCTTGGATTAATAAGGATGGGGTCAAAGCAATAATCTGGGTGAAAGAAAAGACCAGTATCCCTGACATTATTGAAAGAAATACAAGTGTAAAAATTTCTAAATTTTCAACTCATTTAAAATTTACTTACGATTTTTTTTGAAAATTAAATGTTTAATATTATAACCATTGTATATTAACAATTTTGTTTTAAAATCAAACATTTTAAAAAATCATTTAATGAACAGACTATTGTATTTTTATTTAAGCATAATTAAATATGAAAAGATGTCAGTTCTAATCATCATGCATAGACATTTTTTACTGTGGCTCCCATGTTGCATCAGTGTGCATCCATGTTGGAAGAGCTTAATTATAGTAAATGATTATAATGCTAAATATTTGCGCTTTGATGTCAAATAGGTTACCATTGTAATAGTATTAATATAAATGGTGTAGCTCTTTTTTTTCCTATGTCAATGCGTTGACCGGGAAGTGAACCCGGGCCAGCTGCTTGGAAGGCAGCTATGCTAACCACTAGGCCACCAATCTTGACAAGCTCTTATATTATTAGCAAGATTTCAAAGCAATAAAAAAAGTTATTTCCAAAATTCTTGAACAGTGCAGTAGAAATTTGTCTATTTTTTTAAATGTAATATAAGAGTCATAGTAAAAATATATTGTTTGTTAAGTGGTGGAATATCAGCCTCTGGAATATACGGTTTTTAGATCAAATCCAGTGCTGCCTTTCTAGTGCTTCCTTATTACCAACTACTGAGTTACATAGCTATTCAATTATTTATTTGTTATTGAAAATAACATCTCTTCAAATTTATTTAAAATGTTTGTGATATATATATATCTGAGCAAAAAAAAAAATGCAATTATTAAAATTAATAAATGAGGACCAAAATAAAGCTTATAGAAATACCATCCTAAGTATTTACACGGACAAAAAAGAACCAATGGAAAATATTATAGTTTTATGGTTATTTAATTCAAATTTACTTTATATGTATTTTTAGTGAAAATTGTTCTTAGTTTAAACTATTGCTAATTTGATTTTTTTCTGTTCTTGAAATTAAATTAAACAAGTTTTACTCTCTTAATAACATAGCAATAGCTTGAAAATAAATTTGTTTGAAAGAATTGATAATATAAGCAACTTTAAAAAAAGCAGTCTATAGATAACAAATTATGGTAATACATGCACCATACAATTTAAATATTTTGACACGTGATAATTATAAAAATGATTGCCTTTGTAAATGATTAGAAACAAGTAATTAGCCAGGTTTATATCATTTATTTTTTACCCTCTTATATAATATCTTTTTATTATAGTTATTATTCCTTACAATTTAGAATGTCTAGCAGCTGTCTTCCAAACTATAAATGGCAAATGTATTTATTATATTAGCTAATTCATACATTTAAAAATAAATTCATTTACTACACACAATATATATAATAAGTAAAAGCTGCAAAGCTCATGATAAAAGTTCATATGTTATATATAATAGACTAAAGCTATTGACATATTCTATTAGTTAATTATTATTTTCTTGCATATCTCTCAACATAAGTAAGACATAATTATATTATTAATTAATAATTGTGTAGTAATTAAACTACATTTAATTTGGGTTATAATGGGACGTGTGAATTAAACATGAGGCCATGTTGTATATCTTTTTTTTGACGAGTGTTAATGGTAGTAAACTGTATGATTTTATCTCTGTAATATAATTTTTTATTACATTACTCTCATATAAGGTAAGGACTGGTTTCTATCCACTTTTTGTAGAGCAGTGTAATCATAAACATATGACCAAAGTCATGTGAAAAAGATGTACATTTCATGCTGAACCACCACTCATCAGTAGGCTCAGATCACATGCTTTTACACATATCTTTATCATTGATCAGTATATATAGGTAGGAAATAACTACAGCTTAACTGATAAGTGTCAAACGAACTTTGATACAAACCACTTAATGGAAGTATAATAATAATTTTTATTAATCATTTTTTAGACTAGAGATTATCCATTCAATAAATAATATTTCTGTAGTGTAATTACTCTCATGCAAAGTAACGACTGGTTTCTATCCACTTTTAATACCTATTGAATATATATATAATCAAGTTATATGTCATATGACTTATGCATTTTCAAATATGTAAAATAAAGAGTATGCTAATAGCTCTAAACAAGCTTTTTTATGATAAATCCTATAAGAGAAGGCATTCAAATCATCTTTATCTAAGATTGTCCCCATCCCCAGACCAGTTTTGAGCTATGGCTCTCTTCAGTGAGGAGCTAGGATATCAGATTCAAAATACTAACTGGTATCATAGTTTCTCACTGAAGAGAGCCATAACTCAAAACCAATCTGAGGATGGTACAATCTAGGTAAAATGATTTGAATGCCTTGTCTTGTAGCATTTATCATAAAAAAACTTGTTTAGAGCTATTAGCACATGGTTTATATTTATACTGAACTATAATAAACATACATGTCAAAGATTATAATCTGGGCCTATTAATGAATGCTAGTTCAGCACAAAATGTGCATTTTGGGGGTGATGTATGTCTTTTTCACATGTCTTTGACATATTATGTTCCTCCAATAGGCATTAAAAGTACATATAGAAAACGGTTCCTACTTTATACGAGAGTGGTATAGTGAAAAGGTTAACACTACAGAAATATTATTAATTATATGGATAATTTCTAATCTAATGAATGATTAATAAAAATTATTAGTATGACTTTCTGTTTTGAAAAACTGCCATATATCTCAAAGTCCATATACATTTTGGCAGTGATAAAGCAGCTCTTATTGGTCTTCTGACAACAGTCAAAAAAACTTGATGTCAAAATATTGTCAGTATGAGTCAAAGATTCATCTAATAACATTTTCTAAATTTTTATAGATTGACTTTCAATTAATGCTATGTCTGACTTTTGAAGTTTATCACTGGTAATAAGACTATTGCCTGTCATTTGTGGTATATTAGATATACTCATATGATTCCATGTTTGGATAGACCAGTTCTTATCTCACTAAGTAAGTTGATAGTGACAATTTTATCAAATCAGTTGATTTACAGTTAAAAAATTGATATCAAATAAAGGTCACCACATATTCTGTCAATTGATTTTTAACGTTCATGAATTGACAAAATAATTTCAACTAACCCAAGATCATCCTTTTAGTTGATGCTTTTACAATATTGAATAATTAATTTTGTTCCTGTTCCCCATAAACAATTATCTATATGTTTATTAACATGTAATACTATTGGTTATATCATTTTTAGGTTCACAGAATGTCAAAAAATCTTTAAGAATAAATTAATTAGATTGAATGCTATTAATAGGGTCAAAAATGATTTGTGATAAATGTATTAATTGAAATGGTTTTGGTAATCAAAATATAGAATTTTATACCAAGGAATGTGGTTGGAACTGCTGTGAATATTAATAGTATATTTCTTTCTACTAAAATCTGCTATACTAAAAATTTATATTCTGATCCATTTATTCTTGAAAACTTTTCTAAGCATTTCTCAATGGGGAAATATTTCTCTAGCAGTTAAGAATATTTATTTCTTATTCTAGATTTGGCACAAATATTCTGAGAATAAGATCACAGATTTCTCATAATATGAATCAATGTAAATGGCGAATATATCAGAGGAAAGCAAAGATTCTTGAGAAGCATATTTTTTTATCTAAAATACTGGGTGAGTCTTAGAAGGTTTTTATTTCTGTTCATCTATTTTAAATGCTTTTATTTAATTTAGAAATGCTGCTTGTTTAGGATAAATTTTTTGACTAAGGTTTAAGAGATTCATATCAAATGGGATTGTCTTCAAATTTTGTATATCTGCTAAAAAATCACTGGCAATGCAAGATGACAATGAAATATTTCAGGGTAATTTCCTAATTTGTTTACTATAATGTTAGTGATAAACCAAATTTCAAATGTGTTGATATCAGTTCAGTAAATTTTCAGTGATGTGCACTAGAGGGCTTTTTTTTTAAAAAAAAAAAGGAATCTAAAAATGAAAAGTATTTATAGTAAATTCAAACAGAAATAAACACAAATTTTAATTTCTTTTAACAATAAAAATTGATTGAAATTTTAATTTCTCATATTTGTAAAGATTTTTTAATCAATCAAAAATAAAGATTTTTTAAAGATAAAAAAACAACATTTCTTTCATAAACAAAATAATATTGTAATTGACTTATAATGCATGAGAATTCCCTTTCATTTATAAAACAGACTGCAACATTATTTTTATTCTTCTTTTTAATTAAAATAAAAGATTCCAATACTAAAAAGTTAAAAATAATTGTTTTCTTCAATCACTAATTTTTACAACAAGTGATTGAATTAACTAATTTCTGGACACTCCATGCTTTTTTTTACAAATTAAATATAAAAACTCTAATTGTGGTTGAAGAAAACAGTTTTTTTTTTTAGCTTTTTAGTGCATGGCAAATAAAAGCATTTATTTAAAAATATTTATATATATATATATATTATTTATATAATTTATTAGTAGTTCTTTTAAAAACACTGAAGAAGTCATACATGCATTAACATACAGAGCAAAATAAACAGTTGATTCTACAAATTGAAGATAAAAATTGTTAAGAAATAGGATATTATTTTATGTAAATCCAAAAATGGGTAAAATAGTGGGTGTATATTAGTTCAGTCAAAGTCATGAATACTGGTTTAATTCAATCACTTTGATGCTCAAACTTTATGGGATTTCCTGAACAACATATCATTAAATTATTTCTTTTTGTTATATATCCAACATATATGGAATATTGATGTAAAATATAAAATAACTTCTATAACAAAACACTTTTTCAATTCCAGTTCTGAAGAAGGTTGTTAAAAAATAAGAAATAATAGGATGTTGGATTAAAAAATTTGCAAAGACAGAATATATGTTAATGTACATATAAAAGGCAATATAAAAGAAGTAACATTTAATAGAGCATCAAATAAAAATTTATAATTATTAAAGATGATTTTCAGTATTATCATAAAACTAATCCTAATAAAAAATCATGAATCAATCTATAATTTTGACATTAATTTATTTAATTTCTTGATACAATCCGCATGATGTTATAAAAAAAGGCAAAGAGAGATAATTAAAGTGTTTTAAATATACATAAAATGGATGAAAATTTTTTTATTAGCCATAAAAATGGGAAATCGATAGTCACACTGTGGAGGAGTGAGGTACTAGAAGAGTGATAGAAATAGATACCAAATAAAACATGAACACTTGAAAAAAGAGTCTTGGAAAAGTAGGATTTAAAACAAAAACAAGCATTCTTGCATACAAAACTGTCATGCTTTTTGATGTTCTGTATTTACAATTTGTCATTGATGATTTTAATCTCTGGAATTCTTTTTAGAATGTTATTTTTACCTTTTTAATATTATTTTCACACATATAGATAAGCCAATTTCATTGATAATGCTTTTTTATTATTCTTTCTTCTAAATATTCATTACAAAGTTCTATATATGTTATCTTTCAACCAGTTATTATAATTAGCCTCCAGTATAACTTATAATGATTGGACTTTCTAAGAATGGTTCTTTAAGATTACTTCTGCAGTTTCAAATAACTGTCCAATAATTAATTATAAAGAGTTCAGAGGTTGCAATCCATTTTAACAGATCTTTTTAGCTAACCAAACCTCTTCAGCTCCCTCTTCAGGCTTGAAATGGAATCTTCCGCATTTGAATCAACAAGGCAGATTATCAGCTCACAACTTTGGGTGATCAAATTGTCTTAGTTATGAACTTTATTTTTTTAATGCTGGAACTGCTTATTGACAATATGTTATATCTTATGACTGCGGGCAAGACCAATATATTTTTGTTTGTTTATATTTCTGTGGGAATTTTTTGTCATGCTGCCAATATTAACTAGATAAAGGTTGTTTTATCTTTTAGACAACCATTTTTTATATAATTTTTATCAGTAAATAAAAAGTAATTGAATGCCTTTATTATTTGGGAATTCATTAGAGGTTTGAATACAGGAAGTGCCAGAACTGAGATTGATCCAAGGACTTTATATTCCCAGAGTTTGGTATTGTAGTAAACCCACCATACTAAATGATGCAATGCATTTTTATCAGTATTCATCTCCACTCCATTATATCATGATCTTCCATTAAAACAGAAAAAAACACTGTTTTGCAAACAACTTTCTCTCATCAGTTGTATTAGAAGCACCAAACAACTGGAGTTCCACAAATTGTGTTAATTTTACTTTACACCATTTTTTTACAGGCTATGGATTTGTTTCTATCTATTTTTGACACATTGTGAAAAAGTAAATATTTGTTATAATCTAGAGATACTTTCATCTTCTTTTAATTTATATATCCTCACCTAAACTTTCCATATTGCAGTCATCTACTAATATAAAAGCTTAGTTCATTTTTGTTAAAAGTTGATAGAAACACTGTCTACCCTTTACAAGAATGGTATAATAAAAAATATGCTTGTGTTATGAGTGAAGATTGTTCACAAACATGCATTGTGAGAAAGGGTGATTTGAGTTTTTGCATCAGTGGATTGTTGTCAGATGATGAATTTGTGTTAAGAATTGGCTGGGAAAAATTTTTAAGTCAATACTAAGTATGTATCAGTTTTCATCTAATATTTTATTTTGTGTATTGATTATAATTAAACTTAATGGCAAACAAAAATGTTAAAGATATAATCAAATATTTCAATACAGAGCAATCCTTCATTATATGAGGTGCTTAGTTTAACTGCTGATTTGGCATTTCTTTATATGGATATATAGATATGAGGAACACAGATGCACATCTCTCCATAAAGTAGCACCACTCAGTGCAAATCAGAGTAATCAATGGATTCTGAAAGGTGTGTGCATAAAATCCATATTTAATACCTACTCATCCAATATCCCCAGATTAGTTTCTAGTGTGTGGCTCTCATCAGTGAGGAGTCTTGGATCTGAGAGCACTTCATTTATTGATTACTCTGGCTTGCACTGAGTGGCTCTACTGTGTGGAGAGTTTTGCCTCTGTGTTAACAGCTTATGTAAGCATTAAAAATGGTGATCATGTGATGTTTAGTGGTTTAATACCAATCCTGCCCAATAAGATTATGGTGACTGTGGTCATTAAAGAACCAAAGACTTCAAAAAGTATGGATGCTGAACTGAGTGCAGATATATATGACTATACAGGCTAATGAACTTCAAAACATTATTGTGTTTTCATTTTGGACTCAAAACTTTATAGTTAGCTAATAAAAAGTGGATGCTGGAGGATTACCTTAGATCGTAAGATCTAGGTTCAGTGCTCTTAGATCCAAGGCTCCTCACTTGAAAGCCACAAGCTAAAAATTAGTCTGGGGATATTGGATGAGTAGGTACTAGATACAGATTTTATACACAAACGTTCCTGCATCAATTGATTAGTCTGGCTTGCATTAATTGGCGCTATTGTATGGAGAGTTTTGCTTCTGTGTTAAACAGCTTGTTTAAGCATTAAAAATGGTGATCAAGTGATGTTTAGTGGGTAAATATGAGAAAAAAACATTTATATATATTTAACTTTTTATTCCCATTCATTTAATGAAAATAAAACACCTATATAACATATGATAACAAGAGCTTTTTTCTATTATATTGCCATCATAAAAGCTTAAGTGGTCAGTAATTACGAGTTGGAATTTTAATTCTCCATCCTCGGAACTGTTTTCTGCTTTTGCCTTTAATTTAACTTGAAATTCATGCATTCAGCAACCACGTTTAATATTCAAGCTTAGAGCTTGAAATTTAAAACACACTAAAGTTTTGAACTCAAGCCAATCTATCTGAATAGTTACTTAGAGCTGACTCTGTACCAGTAACTATATATTTTAATATTGTCAGTGATTTAATAGGCGTTAGGCGTATATAATTACTTAACTCTTTATCTTATTCAATATATGATTAAACAATAGCAGCCCAGCTTAATAAATCAGTAAGATTCCTTGCCGGACATTCTTTTTTAAAGAGTATCAGTTTGTTTTTTTGAATTAGTAAAGCAAATGGTTTCAAACATAGTGATTTTTTTCCTGGTATGAATTGAACTAGTTGGGTTTAAACTGGCAACTATATATATGCTGATTATAAATCTGTGTGTACATGCTTATGCACACAAACTGGAAGTTCATACGAAGAAAATAATAAACGTTTTCGGTTGCGGACGTTAAAAAACCTTTTGCTAATTTAATACAGTAATCATTTTAAGTTAAAAAGAAACGATAGATTGTGATAATAAATAAGTTTACAAAATATGAAATCAATTTATTATTTTGAAAAATGTAATTGGCACAAGGCGGCGCTGTTCCATTAATAAGTTTGAAGGGGGAAAATTCAGTGTCAAATCCTTCCAGTGAAATGAAATAAAATGATATTCAATAACTTTGCAGCTGTCAAAAACAAAAGTCAGATTCCTATATAATAAATATAAGGAATTAATAAGCGGTAGTTTCAGGATATTTATCATTTTTAAGTTGGAGTAATTATATATCGTGTAAGTTTATTATTCACTTAATTAATCGATTTTACGTCACAGATAATAATGAATAGTATTATTCATTCTTCAGATTTTTTTTTTTTAAAAAAGTCTAAAAAATTTAAATATTCTGCATTTTTTTAAAAAGTTTTTAAAACGGTAAATTTGTATGATATAAACATTTACATAGAGAACACAACTAACAACTAATAATTTCCAATGGCAATTGTCTTGAAATTATCTACTGCGATCCTGGATGATTAACGGATATCAGATGACGGTTTGATAATGAAACTTAAGATTGAAAGCTATTCATAATGCATTTTGAATCAAGCATTTTTCATGCTAATAGCTTGAAATGTACAAAATTCTAAGGATTTAAACTCAAGCAGATATATAGAACTGATGCTAGGTTAGCATCTAAATTTTAATGACCCATTTGTTGTTGTTTTTTTCACGTGTCAAAGTATCGGCCGGAAGCAAACCAGGAACAACTGGTATTTTACAATTTTTGTAAAAAGGCTTAATTTTTGTTTCTTTCGTTAAATTAAAATATTATATGTTAATTCTATCTACCTATTATACTTTTTTCAAATTTTAAAATGTTAATTCTATCTACCTATTATACTTTTTTCAAATTTTAAAATAACTAATTTTTTTCTTTAGTAAATTATATAAAGTTGAGAAAGGTCATTTAATAATCAGGAATGGCACTACCATAATTATGATATTTGAAAACTTGGATATCAAATGCCACAATTTTTTAGCCATTGTTGTGTTTGGCTTGGTTTACAGGTTTGGTTCCAAACCAACAAACAAATGATGACAAACTACTCAACAATTGATATGTATAATTTATTAGTTACAAAAATATATACGCATGTTAGTTAATCAAACATATAAATATGGCTTATACAAGTTAATGCTGAGGTAGTCATACCAAGTAATGGAACTCACTTCCAGCTATATAAGTAGCCTGCTTCGTGAGCTCAAGAAACGCTCTTCTGTCTGTACTGGATAGCTTGCCTCGAGTCAGCTCTAGTTCAGACTTCCAACTGCGCTTAGACAGCTTGTATCGAGTTGACATAGCAGTTTTGAATCTCTATGTGGACTTGCCTCACTGTGTGGATGTCGCAGTAATGACTAAAGAAATACCTTTACTGATGGCAGAGGGTTTATTGGAGAGCACGTTCAGGTTGACAGAAGTAATTGCTCTCTGCCTTGCCTCTAAAAAGGCTGACTATTTAATGGAAGATCTACCCTACTGGATCACTCAGATTATGTGCACGAACCCCAACAAAGGATTTATTCCCATTGGATAGCAACTGGGTGCTAGCCAATCAGGCAAGGAATCTGAATACTCCACTTCTAAAGGCAAAGCCAGATATGACATTCCTCCCCCTGGCTAAAATTAGCCCTGAGGACATAGTCATCAAGATGCACTGGATGACATATTGTCCGCTTTGTTGGTGACTTCCATTCATCACTATTCTTGGTTTTTTCTTCTTCGCTTGATGAAGTTGTTTCTGGATGTTTGCTGCCACCTTGACTTTAATGTTCATCTTTCCTGCTAGATGTACATGTCCCAGGTTGATTACTGCTATTATCAGCTTCTATTGTGTGTTTGAATCTTGGCTGGTTGAGATGGCGATGATGTTGATGACCTTCTTCTGTATGCACAACAATAGTATAGAGACCTTCAGTTGAATCACCATGGCTAGTATCCATTTTGTGGACACAGTGCATATGGCATAGTACTTGTGTACCTATTTGAAGTTTTTTGTTGTTTTCTTCTGTTCAAGTTTGGCATAAAGCTTCAGGGTTTGTAGGATAGTTCTTAAGGGTCTGTTGAATAATAGTTCTGCTGGAGTCTTCCCTGTTGTTGTGCTCAGTGTGGAATGCTGCGCTAGCAGAGTCCTGGCAATTCTGATATTACAGCTTTCCTTATCCGTTTTTGTTATCAGCTTTTTGTTAACTTCTGAGAACTCAGATTTTATTTTTGATAATGTTGTGAGCTGGTTCACTTTGATCACTTTGAACCTTAAATGACTGAGCCTGTCATGACCTAGTAAATCAGTATGTTTACCTTAATGCCACTACCAGTGGTAGGTATGAAGTTTTGTTAGGCATAGTATTTTTTTCTGTTGTTTGACACAACAGTTTGATTTTATTTCCTTGATAGTCTGATATTGATCTACTGTTAGGGTGCAGTTTATATTTATTCTCTTTATTAATGATTGCACAGGTCTTTCTTAAAACTATAGACACTGCTGACCCTGTTCCATCTTAACTAGTGTATCATTAATTATAATGTGTATAAATCCAGATTGGTTGTCTTTGATATGATTTATACAGACAACTTGTTTAGATTTTTATAATTGCCTTTGCTGTTTCTTGGAATGGGTTTTTTTTATTCTCATATTAGCTGTTTGCCTTTTCAATTTCAGACATGCCACCCTTTATATGTCCAACTTTCTTGCAAAATGTGCATGTTGCATCCCGGTATAGGCATTCTATAGGCCTATGCATTTGTTCATTGCATCTATAGCAAAGCCTTAGGCTATTATTCGATGTTCATTTCTCTGAGCTGACTAAGTATTTGGATGACCCAGTGTTATGCTCAATTATTTGCTCCTCATACTTAGTAATTCTTTTTAATGGAGTAGCTTGTCTAGCTATAATCTCTGCTATTCCTGTCTGAGCTACTGCAGTCTCAAAATCTAAGTCTGGAATCATCAACATTTTCAGCCTCAAATTGTGATCGTTTATGCCACAAATAAAACAATCATGAAGTGCTTTATTCATGAAGTCTTTGAAATCGTACTTCAAGACTAATGTTCAGATTCTTGTTGCAAATTCTCTAGCTGTTTCCCCCTGTTCTTGAATGCTGAGATTGAAGTGATATCTCTGCATTATTATCAAGGGTTTTAGGGGGGAATACTCTGTGAAAATTGTCAACACTTTGTCAAAATCCAGGTCAGCTGGGGTTACTGTTGTAGATTGAGACTTGAGTGGGTAGTATGTCTGTGGACCTATAATGGTCATTAGTGTTGCTAACTTTACCTCAAGCTTTTTTATCTGGTTAGACTGTAGATAAAAACTCAAATGTTCCTTATAATTTGACCAACTCTCATGATGTCAAACAATTTTTATTATTATAATTTTTGAAACATTTTACTTTCAAAATAAAGTATTTTTGTTACGTATTCAAATTGATAAAATTTTATTTGAAAATGAACACAACTAATGTTTGAATGAGCAGATGTTGAATTTTCACAAAATTTCATACCTTATAGTGACAACTTTTTTTCCTGCTATCACTTGCCATTTAGACATGCTTGTGGAAGAAAATTTTACTTGTATTCTGTCACATATAGTCAAATAATAGCCTATGAAGGCACTGCATTGGCATTTTTATAGCACCTGAATGAAATGGATTCTAAAAAGCTTTGTTCCAATTGTGTTTTGGTTACATGAGAGAAACACAGTGTAACGGTTTATACCCGGCGTAACACGTATATATGTGGTATACGTGTATTACGTATTTCAAGTCTAAGTTTCTGCTCTTTTTATTTAAATGAAAATTATGATGTGAACACCTATATATATATATAGTTGGTTCTGCAATGTACTCTTATTACTCGTCCAGCATATTTGTGGACATCAATTTGACTCCAAGCGCCAATCTTACTTATGAGTAAGTAAGAATTATGCTGGGAGAGAATTAGTATCTATTTCTAGTGGATAGAGCTTATACCTCTGGCTAGCTCACTCAGGGATAGTGGTCATTGACCGTGGGAAAGAGTTGGGGGAAACAGATCAAATGCGCACGGAGCGCATAAACGATTCGTTTTACTTTCTTACTTTTGTTCTTAATGCTACTCTTTAATTGTACTATGTAATCTATACCTTTTTTTTAAAGAAATTAACACTAAACACACACAATTATACTTAAAATACTACTTAATATTTATTAATACAAAAAAAATAATAAAACCCAATAAGAATCCCATAATTGGATATTGGTTTGTGCCCGAATACTTAAATGACACGCATGTAAATAAACACTCGCATAAGTTCATAAATGTAACAAACAAAACATATATATCATAGCATGAAAAATAACTGCAATCAGACATTATCCTGCCTATTCATGCATATAGTTATATAGGGCGTTATTTCAACTGTCTTTTTATTTACTTTTAACCCTTTTACGCATTATTTTACTGAGATATGTTTTCATTCAAGAGGTTACCGTCATTTCTGAAAATATTTGAGTTATCTATTTTATCACACCCGGGTGTAGATTAATGGTAATTTTTCACTGGCTTTGTGCTGCGATGTGATGAGTAAATGATTTCTTTCTTTTGTAGGCTTCCGTAAGGTAATCAATGGCGTCCGGTGAATGCTGTTCTTTCCATAACTTTAGGAAGGGCTTCGCTCCTACATGGACAGCGATGATAGTATCTCCGCAGGATGGATGGCAGAGTCCGGTCCATTCTGTTCTTCTACCCCAGCCTGTTCATGATTTTAAGATATATAAACTTTTTTTTTTACTAATTTTCCTTCGATCCTGCTCGTGGCAGTCACAGTTCTAGAATCCCTTTCAAAGTTCAGCTTTCCAACTCCAATTAATCATGCTATTGTTCTCTTCTTTTTAATTAAATCACGTGGTTTGCAAATAGAAAATCTTTTCAATAACTTTTCTTTTTTTTGTTTTTATCTATGTTCAGGAATTTCAATTTTACCTTGAGATCCACACTCGACCATTCATTGTCTATTATTTATAACATTTTCTTTTATTAATTAAAATGGCTTTGTCTTGAGATACCGATCTACAACTTTTCGGGTCCTTTCTTTGCAATTAACTTATCTTTTAAAATTTGTAAAATCTTTCCTTAGTCGACCATCTTGGAATCAATTTCTTTTTAAATTAAAATAGCTTTATTCCTTGAGATAGCGATTTATAAGTTTCTGAATTCTTTATTTCCAATTAACATATCTTTTACAATTTGTAAAATCTTTCCTTTGGTCATCCATCTTGGAATCAATTTCTTTCCAAATTAAAACAGCTTTATTCCTTGAGATAGCGATCTATAACTTTCTGAATTCTTTATTTCCAATTAACATATCTTTTAGAATTTGTAAAATCTTTCCTTTAGTCGTCCATCTTGGAATCAACTTCTTTTTTTAGAATCTATTACATTTATTCACTCATGCAACAATATAAACACGTGTATAAACAAAATATAAGAGCACAAACAATATAATCCCTCGTCCCTCTTATGTTTCAATCTATTTTTATTTACTTACTTAAAATATATACACACATGCATATAAAACAACAATGAGAAAAAATAATAATTTAACTTAATATTACACTTGATTTGAGTATATATGTATGCTTGCTGGTATTGTCCTATGATTTAGAACAGGGTTTGAACTCAGCCCTGTTATAACAAAGAATGATAAAAGTGAATTTGTTCCTATTTTGCACACCCAATCGAAGCTGTCAATCCAATTGATCAGTCAGAAGTAATAACTTTTCTTTAAAGTGATATAAAAGTTTTCAGTCAGAGAAATCAATATTATTGTGTTTCCTCAAATCACATTTGTAAGGCTTTCTATTGAGATATTTCATTAATTTTTTTAAAAAAAAAAACAGCAAAATTGTGAACTTTTGAATACTGATTTTTTTTAATAAAAAAAAATCTAAAGGAATGTCAATCTAATCAAATAGTTAGTAAGATCAAAATATTTTAGCCCATCGTCCATATGTTTTGTGGATTTAAGCCTTTGTAATCTGTTTTGGACCATTTGTGAAATTATTTCAAGAAAATTTTTGGAGTAGCTATAATCTTGATATTTTCATGAAGTTTATTAAGATTCATGATTATTTTTAGACAATAATTGTTATTAAAAATCAAAAGTATACATGATTATTTTTTATAAAATAGAAATTAACAAATTCATGTGTAATGAAAACAAAAAAAACTATGGTCTTCACAATCACTACATTTTGTGATACTAAATATCATTATCAACACCGTTTTAGGATCTTTTGAGATATTCTAAAAATTATAAACCAATTTTGATATTTAAGGAGAATTTGATATAGATTTATCAGAAATTAACATTTATTCATTTGCATTTTAGAAATAAATTTCAATCAAAAAAGATTTCGTTCATTTTCTGGAATCATTTACTTGGACTGTTTTTCTGTTAACCATTTAATGATGAAGACATATTTTCACTACAAACTCATGTTTTTAACATTTTGCAAAATTCAAATATGATTTTTTAACAATCATTTGTAAATGTATATTTCTACCAAATCAAGTCCAATTTATTGAATTATTTGGAACAATGGATTAATACTAAAATCAACAGTTGAAAGATTATAAAAAAATGTCACTAAGAAGATCAATAAATCTGTTACAATGTAAATGGTTGTTGGGTTTTTTTTTGATAGTAGAATAAGCAGTAAATTGAATCCATGTGACATGTTGAAAGTGATATTCTTTTGCATCATGGACCTATCCACAATGGCAACGTTTCTAATACAATAGTGAATTGGTTCAATTTCTGCAGAAAAGTTTGCTTCTACATTAAATCCATCAAAGCAAAAGGCAAAATGGTGGATACTGATGAAAACCTGGTCCAAATTTATAGACAAAGCAAGATTTGCCAGTAGGACAATGCTACAGAATGTAACATATGACCAAATTATCCATGTTGTTAGCTTGAATAGGCCGATTCTGGGTATTCAACTTGAAAACAGGGTCTGATTGCTACTATTTCTGCATGCCTTTTTTTGCTTTTAACTACTACCTAAGGGTTAAACTACAATAAAAAGTATGTTAGTCATGTGATTTACAGTGGCTCCTCCTTAAATGAAATCAGAAGTTTCTACACAGATTATATGCAAAATGGTACAATTAATCAAATTAAACATTTTCTTTCTCTGAAATTGTTATATGTCACTATAAACCCTATTATCTGTTTCAAACTATGATTACCAAATCGTTCTAATAACAATGAAGTTTTTTCTTCTTCTTCCATTCCATTTTCATAAAAGCTATTTCTCTACTTCCAATATCTACTATTTATATATATGTCATAAAGATTTAAGCCAAAAAAAAAAAAATTCTGCCTCTTTTGTTCGCTTCACTATCGTATTTCTTCCATTCTGCATATAATGTATTCTCATTCTCTTCCAACATCTTGAACTTTAAAAATATATTTTACTCTTCTGTTGACACATTCTCTAGTGTTTTTCTACAACTTTTCATATTATTTATTCCTATACAAATCATTATTCATTTGCAGCTCCATCTGGTTGCAAATGCTGTCTTGATTCTCTTTGTTTTTATTCATCATCATCATCAAAATTATCAATCTATTGCAGAATGAAGGTCTCTCCAAGTTCAAACC
Source organism: Epiperipatus broadwayi (assembly GCA_028023455.1). Taxonomy (NCBI): domain Eukaryota; kingdom Metazoa; phylum Onychophora; class Udeonychophora; order Euonychophora; family Peripatidae; genus Epiperipatus; species Epiperipatus broadwayi. The sequence goes on from JAQFVV010008149.1 coordinate 26,741, forward strand.
ATCTTTTCCGATCTTTAGCTTCTCTTCTCCACATCACCCCTACACACTTTCTTATTTCATCCATCCATCTCACATATGATCTCTTTCTGGGTCTTGTACTCTTGGAATCCAGTTTAAGATTTCAATTGTCCGTCTATTATCATCTCTTCTAGCAATATGTCCAGTGCAACTGCACTGCAGTTTTTTAACTTTTTCAATAAGATCAGTAACACCTGTTTGTTCTCTTGCCCATATATTGGGTTTTTGATCTCTTCTTGTTACTCCTAACATGCATCTCTCCATACTTCTTTGAGTGGTCTGAAGTCTCTGTATTGCTCTTCTATTAAGTGTCCAAGTCTCAGATTCATAAGTAAGAACTGGTAAAACACATCTGAGTTTAAGATCAAGAAACACCATGGTCTTTCTTCTCAGTTGCCTGATAAGGCAGAATGAATGTATGTGTAAATGATAAATATTTTGTTTTTATTACTTTGATATTTTCTTCCAATACTTAAATTATTTAAAAAAATATTAATTAATTATTTAACCCAACTCATTAAAAATATATACGTTCTTTTTTATAATTTAGAATAAATAATTTAAACAGTAATGGTTCATAAAAATTTAACTGGGTTAATTTCTTTTTTAAATTATTTGAAATCTTCTAAGATTATGGCTAAAAGCAATAAAAACTTGGAAGTAAATAAAAACTGAAGAATTTATTTAATCCTGATAAAGATTATTAGATGATTTGGCAAGAGAGTTAGACATGTGAAAAAATAAAATTGAGAATTCAATATAGCGTTGCTTGCCGAAGTGCTAACAAAAAACTGACATTTCCCCCAATAAAATATATAGCTTTTCATTTTACTACTGTATTAAGAGATACCAACTGCTGTTTGAAGATTGATGAAAGCACGGTTCAATCAAGTGAGAGAAGCTGAATCTTTTCAGTTTTCTTCATTAAGCGACTGCCAAAAAAAATAATGTAAAAGCAGACTTTATCGTTAGTTATATATAAAAAGTGAGCGTTTTAATATCGTAGCCAAATAAGAGTTAAACAAAAAACAATTTTAAGATTTCTTTACCTCGTTTTTTAAAAGAAGTAATGCTATTTACTAATCAAGCTATGTAAACTTTACTGAATAAAAAGCTGTATATGAAAATAATTGTAGAATTAAACTTAAATGGAATGAATGTTTTGGATTTGTAGATTATGAAAAGGGATTTGATTCTATAAGCATTTCTAATGTTGAACCACTACACAGCACATGGTCACCATTCCTTATGCTAGCACATAACTGTCATTAAAACAGGCAAAACTCTCCATACAGTAGTGCCATTCAGTGCCAACCAGAGTAATCAATGGATGCCAAAAGGCTTGTGCATACTGATGAAGGCCACAAGCCAGAAACTAGTCTGGGGATATTGGATGAGTAGGTATTAGATGGAGATTTTATGCACAAGCCTTCTAGCATCCATTGATTACTTTGAGTGGCACTACTGTATGGAGAGTTTTTCCTGTTTTAATTTCATTTCTAATGTTATTAAAGCTTAGAATCATTAAAATAAATATTATGAAGAGTATTTATCACACTGTTATTAGGGGCAATTACACCACTGAAAATATTAATAAGGAGAAGGTGTCTGACACATATTGCCAAATTTTTTTACTGTTTTATAAGAAGTATTTTATGGATTAAAATGGGAAGCTAAATGAGTAAATGGAGATTATCTATGTGTGTATATTTTGCAGATGATATAGCTATTTTTACAAATAATGCTTCAGAGCTTTAGGAAATGTTGCAAGAGTTATCTAATGAAGGTACGAAAGTAGGACTAAAGATAAATACTAGAAAAGACTAAAAGTAATGTTCTATGGATTTTCTCATAAGAAAAAATTAATGATTCAGAATTATAAATTAGAAAGTATTAACAACTACAAATTAATAGAGGTGGAAACATGATGAATAAAATTAGACATAGAATTAAATTTGAATGGTGTGAGATCTTGGTAGAAATAATTTAATATTACAGAATTATACCTAGGCTTATGTGAACAGTAAGATTTATATTTATAAGTTTTGCAATTTCTTGTTTATAGTTCTGAAACATGGGCATTTAATAGAACAGCAATACAGAAATTTTAGGCCAGTCAATAAAATATAGAGAGATGTATGCTAGTAATAAGTTTAGAAGAACAAACAAATATCACAGATATCATAAAAAGAATTAAAGAAATTTAAATGGGGTGGACATAGTACTAGAATAAATAATAATAGATGGATATTTGAAATTAAATCTCAAAAGATTGTAAAAGATCCAGAAAAAGATTGCAAGTGGGATGGATGGATGAAGATTATGGATTAGAAAAACTGCATTGAACACTGAAAGATCACCCTGATGTGAGCTAATAATGATTGAAAATGATGATAATGATGGGGTGCTTTTGATAGAAATAATTAAGCATTTAAAACAGTATGCCTGTATTTCAAAGGGAAGATTTTTTTTAAAAAGTCTACATATTGGACACTAATCAGAAGAGCAGTATGGACATATTAGATCACATAAAATATGGAGAAATGTATGTTTGAAGTAACAAAGATGGGTAAAAAGTGAAATACATAAATGATAAAACAAACTGATATGATTAAAACAATTAAGAGACTTAAATGGAGTTAGACTAAGAAAATATTGCTTGAATAAAACAGTTTTTAACTGGATCTCAAGAAATTATATTAAAAAATCTACAAAAAAAAAACCCACATAAGAGATAGATAAAAAAGTTCTCTAAAATGATGAAGGAGAAAGAAGCTTTGGATCAAAGAAAAACTTGGAGAAACTTTCATTCTTAAAATTATGATCATCATCTAAAAGATGGATAGAAATACTATGGCAAAAACTAAATATTGTATTACTTTCTCTTCCATCTTTTTATCTAACTTTTATTTCTAATACCAGTTACAATTAAGATATATAAGAATTGAACAAAATAACAGGAATATCTGTGATACTTTATTACTTTGGGATAAAGATACCACTTACACCACAAACTGTTTTATTCCATGTGGAATGTATATATATATTGTACCGGTATAAATCCACCACGCTTACTCATACACAGTACCCGAGTTCAAACCCAATCCGCGTTTAAGAATAAATTCCAAAACGCCAACTGAATTCAAACCCAAACCCCGGTATGACCAACCGATGATGACTCTATAACAGCACGGGGTTATCCCTTTTCTAGCTCAGCTCAGAACATAGACAAATTCTTACAGTTAATGATATATATACTTATTATACTCTAGATATTGGAACGGTCATTCATGTAACGTATATATTTAAGTTGCCAATACAGACAGTAAGTGGCTACCTAGACTTAGAGAGTAATAAGGTGGAGGACACAAAAAGTAGATTAAATAAAGTGTTTAATAAGAAAATTAGAAAGCATATAAATATAACGTTCAACAGTACGGTAAGACTTCCATGAATCCTCTTGTATTTAGCTACTAGTCTTTAACAATCTTTTTATCTAGTGAACAAACTCATGCCAATAGCTGTGTAGTTAAATGATTGACGGGTGGCCAAGAGAATCAGAGTATTTGAGCATTGAAAAGATAGTTATCAAAAGGGTTTTATTAACTTATTTTATTCGAATAAACTCGAGCCGTTACGTAGATGGACAGTTGGAGGTGGTTTTATATAAATACGGCATGGAAGATAGATGTACTGGTGGTTGCCTATATTCAAAAGCCCTACAGTAATCACTTGCGGTGCATTAACGGAAATACCGGGCGGCTTGTACTTTGACAAGGCTTAGTGCCCCCAAGTAGCTCCGGGACACGGCAACCAGCCGGGATCATTTCGAACCCGGTGATCCAAGAGATAACCTGGGAAAGAAACTGCTTTCAATCCCCAATGGTAGAATGGCGAGACGCTAACTTCAGCGAAGGGAAGGCATTGCCACAGACACCAAGGACGAGTACTTGAAGTGGATTTTTAAAAGAAATTATACAAAACCTGGAATCTATTCGTCTGTTTCTACGCCACAGGCTGAGATCCTTATCCCAATAAAATATAGCGGAATTAAACTGACCGCGAGAACAATAATTAATTAAATTTACTCTGAGACCCTTAACCCTCCAGGTTGACAGGCGGTAGCGATAGTATTAAATCATACAGTGAGTTATTTCTCAAATCATACATGACATTAATATAACATTTTAAAACCAATATATATATTTAACATTGAACCTTAGATTGCAATTATATGACCACTTAAAATAGAATATAAAGGGATTCAACATTTACCAACTCGAAATATAAAAGAATATTTAATTCAGAAAACGAAATTTACTTTTAAAATAACTTGCTCATTATTGTACACTAGTTTTACACAGAGTTGGGAAATATTACTATTGGCATCGTTTGTTTATGGAATACGCAACACAAAAAAAATATAAATGCATTCATTTAAATTATTATTACTCTTAATTACAATTTTTATAAATTATTTCTAAAGACTAGAGCGGAGGATTAAAAGAAAAGAAAATTTACTGACAGGTTAAACAATAGCATTATAAACAACATAAAACTTACATGTACTTTATTTGATTGATCACATTAAGCTCGGGAGAAAGTTAAAAGTTCGTGTAACACAGTTACTCTTCTTTCTTCATCCGGCTTGGCTTTTCCCGATTGATATTTCCGACGAACGTAGGCGCGCATATTGAAAGTTATTTGCAAGGCATTGTCAATTTGGAGATTGGAAGCTGGAAACTATGAAGCACAAACAACATGATCAGTCAGCGGCACGAAGATTCAATTTGGCAGGGCAGAGATCAGCTCCTGGCACTTAGCCCATCAACATTGCGGTTTACAGGTGAGCTTCTTAACAAAGTTCTAGGAATTATTCTAGCAGCTGCAGTGCTGTCTTAAGACTACCTCTCTCAACCACGTCAAAAGTTAGAATAAGTTTTCTCTCTAAGATGGCCACGATTGACCTTTCCGCCTGGTTTTTGTGTTTCAGCTCCTCCTACTTTCTCTAGCTTCCAGCCATCCAGCTTGACCATACAACATTAATTATCCCCCATTGTCCTTTTACTTTAATACGCAATTTTTAAATTGACACGGTAATTACAAATCTACATTTCTTATCTAATTTCGAATACAATTTAATTACTCTGTACATTTGTGTAATTCAGATTTTAATTAAAAACACTGATCAAAGGAATGTGACTTTTGATCAGTATTTTTAAACGACTTTGTACAATTTAAAAAAAAACTAAAATTCAAACAAATACGCCCGCAATAAACTTTATATTAAATTGATATAAATCCACAAACCACGCACACACGAATATTATCTCATGGTTTGTGACATTTATATACGGAATCTTACCTATTGATTTACAAAACATAAAATATATAACTAATTTTTTTATTATGACTGAAAATAGACAAATCTCACTGCGGGCAGATAGTGGTTCGAATTACCGTACCTAAAACCCATGAAACGAAGATCGGTTCTTCGATCTGTCTGTTTCATTTCTTCTCACTTTATAAAAAAAACAACAAAAAAAAAATGATTATACATAATTCTTTTTTTTTTTTTTTTTACAACATTTGATTGACCTCGGAGAACAGTCTGGGTGAGGGTTTGAAATTAATATTTACAAAATTGGGTGAATACCGTAGTTCCTTTACTCATCATCATATGCATGTCACAGTGGTCGCTTACCGGGTTAACATTTTGTTATTTCTACCTTCTCCCTGGGTCGGGAGGTATATAGGGTTTTAATGGCCTGGTATTATAACTACACTGTTCCCATTCCCTTTTTGTTGGATACAAGTCCCCATAGTCGATCTGGTTTAGCAGTTCTACAGCTTTTTCGAACGACATGGGGCAACTCCCCAGCATTATCCTTCGCACCCACGGTGGTAAGTTATGTACGACGATACGAGTAATGTGCTGCTCCGTGTAGTTAAAAGCGGTGAGGGATTTAAATATCATCGCTTGGTGCGTGAAGAAGGCTGCAAAACTCTGTCTGCTACTTTCGTCGTACTTCAAATTCGAGAACTTGTGTAACAGTCCCTCCTGTTTCTCCACACTCCAATACCTTTTCAAAATGGCTTCTTCGTATCCACGCATGGTACTCGGTGGTTGTTTCAATAATTTCCACCACGCCTTTGCGGATTCCCTCAGATAATGGCTGGCGACCGTTACCCTCTCCTTTTCACTCATCGGGTGAAAGCACAGAAATTCTCTAATGCTGTCCAGATGCACGGCTGGATTTTCCCCGGGGTCTCCTCTAAACGTCTGAATCTGGATAGATGATCCCACATGAGGAATGTTAATCACCCTCGTTGGTGTGTCTACGGCCTGCTCTCTTTTTATTTCTTTTTCCTTGTCGCTAGTCCCAATTGTCGCTATGAGGTTTTCACGCTGGCCCTGCGCCTCGGTTTGCCTTTCTAATTCAACATTTTCGACGTCTAGGTCCTGGTCTGTCTTCTCTTCGATGGCTACTTCGCTCAGAGTGTCTAATCCCATCGGAATGGTTTGGTCCTCATCTCCCTTCTTCGCACTAATATTTGCTTTACCTTCCCTACCTGTTTTAACGTCCGATCCCATACGCCATTCTTCCATCCTTAACATCCTCGCCATCATCGCCATCATGATCTTCCTGTCCTCCCTCATCTCCTCGAGGATCGCGTCAAACTTCCTATCGCGATCGCGCTCCCTCTGTTTGGTGTTCCTCTCTGATCGTCCAAAACCTTTTTTTTTATCCTGAAACTTTTTAAACACAATTTCGTGGTCGCTGGATGTGTCCGACGTCTCTGCACCAGTCGCGGACACATGCTCGCTTCCTTCTATTTCTGCCATTTCCTGTTCGTTTTTACTTATAAATGTCTCCAGTATAAGAATTCGCTTTGTACAACACTTTGATTTGTATAGATACATAAAGATACTGACCCCTGCTCCTAGTGCCAAATCCTCCCCCGCTGCTGATACTGTTTGTGTGGCTTCCTTCCTTTCTCTCTTTTCTTCCTTCGCCTACGTTCCGTATGGTTTCTGTTATCCAAGCTTTTCACTGTTAATATTTTTTTCTTTATTTTTACTTAAGTATATACAACATGACATGTTTAAATCCTTACACAAAAAAAAAAACAGGGAAAAAAAACTTAATTTCACCCAGTTCGCACTGTTCTCCTCAGTCCTATAATATAAACATATTAATAATGGGTACATAACATAGTATTTTTTTTTTTTTTCTGTCAGTAATTCTCTCTTTTTATTTATAGACCACCATTCTCTCCTTTGAACCCAACAAGACTCACCACTGCTGCATTGACAAACATGTTTGCTGACAAATTTATTTGAAAGGCGCCAGCCAGCAACATGTGACCAATAGATAGTTTAATCCACTGATCCCCCAAATACATACTTTTTACATGACCTAATAATCATTTGATTTAAGACTTAATATTTTATATAGGGAACGATTAAAATTAACTCTTTGATAAGATTTTTATATTATACATATATATATGCGCACACGTTTTTATTTTTAAAACATAAAGATAATCCTACTTCTTTACTTTTTCCTTCTTTGAAAAAAAAATTTTTAAACAACAACAAAATATATATATGCGTACACAATATCTATATGCGTACACGTTTTTATTTTTAAGACATGGAATCAATTCTACTTCTTTGCTTTTTTCGAAAAATTTTAAACAACAAGAATAAACTCGCAAAAAAAAATTATGGCATAACACTCGTTTATTTTAATTAAATAAACGCACAAAATCGCTTCCGCTCTCTTTTCAAAAAAATCTCACTTTGTTTCTTAACGATATTTGGAAATAGTCTATTCACTGAAACTTGGTGTAAGGGAAAAAAAAAACTTTTATATTACCTGTTTCACTCAACTATAGTTTTAACTTGCACATTTTAATACGGCGGATACATATCAATATTATGGCAAACAACAAAAAAAAATCGAATATTTTTGTCATTTAACTGTTTACTCTCGTTCACTCTGCAGGGTGTGGGAGATTTCTTCATTCGAGCACCACGGAGGGCGTCCAAAAATTTAATAACTGTACCGGTATAAATCCACCACGCTTACTCATACACAGTACCCGAGTTCAAACCCAATCCGCGTTTAAGAATAAATTCCAAAACGCCAACTGAATTCAAACCCAAACCCCGGTATGACCAACCGATGATGACTCTATAACAGCACGGGGTTATCCCTTTTCTAGCTCAGCTCAGAACATAGACAAATTCTTACAGTTAATGATATATATACTTATTATACTCTAGATATTGGAACGGTCATTCATGTAACGTATATATTTAAGTTGCCAATACAGACAGTAAGTGGCTACCTAGACTTAGAGAGTAATAAGGTGGAGGACACAAAAAGTAGATTAAATAAAGTGTTTAATAAGAAAATTAGAAAGCATATAAATATAACGTTCAACAGTACGGTAAGACTTCCATGAATCCTCTTGTATTTAGCTACTAGTCTTTAACAATCTTTTTATCTAGTGAACAAACTCATGCCAATAGTTGTGTAGTTAAATGATTGACGGGTGGCCAAGAGAATCAGAGTATTTGAGCATTGAAAAGATAGTTATCAAAAAGGTTTTATTAACTTATTTTATTCGAATAAACTCGAGCCGTTACGTAGATGGACAGTTGGAGGTGGTTTTATATAAATACGGCATGGAAGATAGATGTACTGGTGGTTGCCTATATTCAAAAGCCCTACAGTAATCACTTGCGGTGCATTAACGGAAATACCGGGCGGCTTGTACTTTGACAAGGCTTAGTGCCCCCAAGTAGCTCCGGGACACGGCAACCAGCCGGGATCATTTCGAACCCGGTGATCCAAGAGATAACCTGGGAAAGAAACTGCTTTCAATCCCCAATGGTAGAATGGCGAGACGCTAACTTCAGCGAAGGGAAGGCATTGCCACAGACACCAAGGACGAGTACTTGAAGTGGATTTTTAAAAGAAATTATACAAAACCTGGAATCTATTCGTCTGTTTCTACGCCACAGGCTGAGATCCTTATCCCAATAAAATATAGCGGAATTAAACTGACCGCGAGAACAATAATTAATTAAATTTACTCTGAGACCCTTAACCCTCCAGGTTGACAGGCGGTAGCGATAGTAATAAATCATACAGTGAGTTATTTCTCAAATCATACATGACATTAATATAACATTTTAAAACCAATATATATATTTAACATTGAACCTTAGATTGCAATTATATGACCACTTAAAATAGAATATAAAGGGATTCAACATTTACCAACTCGAAATATAAAAGAATATTTAATTCAGAAAACGAAATTTACTTTTAAAATAACTTGCTCATGATTGTACACTAGTTTTACACAGAGTTGGGAAATATTACTATTGGCATCGTTTGTTTATGGAATACGCAACACAAAAAAAATATAAATGCATTCATTTAAATTATTATTACTCTTAATTACAATTTTTATAAATTATTTCTAAAGACTAGAGCGGAGGATTAAAAGAAAAGAAAATTTACTGACAGGTTAAACAATAGCATTATAAACAACATAAAACTTACATGTACTTTATTTGATTGATAACATTAAGCTCGGGAGAAAGTTAAAAGTTCGTGTAACACAGTTACTCTTCTTTCTTCATCCGGCTTGGCTTTTCCCGATTGATATTTCCGACGAACGTAGGCGCGCATATTGAAAGTTATTTGCAAGGCATTGTCAATTTGGAGATTGGAAGCTGGAAACTATGAAGCACAAACAACATGATCAGTCAGCGGCACGAAGATTCAATTTGGCAGGGCAGAGATCAGCTCCTGGCACTTAGCCCATCAACATTGCGGTTTACAGGTGAGCTTCTTAACAAAGTTCTAGGAATTATTCTAGCAGCTGCAGTGCTGTCTTAAGACTACCTCTCTCAACCACGTCAAAAGTTAGAATAAGTTTTCTCTCTAAGATGGCCACGATTGACCTTTCCGCCTGGTTTTTGTGTTTCAGCTCCTCCTACTTTCTCTAGCTTCCAGCCATCCAGCTTGACCATACAACATTAATTATCCCCCATTGTCCTTTTACTTTAATACGCAATTTTTAAATTGACACGGTAATTACAAATCTACATTTCTTATCTAATTTCGAATACAATTTAATTACTCTGTACATTTGTGTAATTCAGATTTTAATTAAAAACACTGATCAAAGGAATGTGACTTTTGATCAGTATTTTTAAACGACTTTGTACAATTTTAAAAAAAACTAAAATTCAAACAAATACGCCCGCAATAAACTTTATATTAAATTGATATAAATCCACAAACCACGCACACACGAATATTATCTCATGGTTTGTGACATTTATATACGGAATCTTACCTATTGATTTACAAAACATAAAATATATAACTAATTTTTTTATTATGACTGAAAATAGACAAATCTCACTGCGGGCAGATAGTGGTTCGAATTACCGTACCTAAAACCCATGAAACGAAGATCGGTTCTTCGATCTGTCTGTTTCAATATATATATACTAAAGACCTTTGACTAAAGACAGGTAATGTAATTAGGTCATGTAGTGTTATAATCAAGAAGTACCCTCAACACAATTTATTTTAGCATCTTTATTTTAGCTAGTTCATAAATCTTAATAAGCCTTTATATCATTAAGATGTATATAATTATATAATATTAAAACCATGTTTAGAAAACATTAGGCCATTTCTCATGGAGAAAAGCCTGATGCTCTCTAGGAAATATTATAAAATGATGTCACTCTCTCATTTACTCAATGGACTACAGAAGTTTTGAAGTATTTAAACAATGTGATAAATAGGTCATGCAAGATATATAATATCCTCATGTTCTCAATAATATTTGTATGTGCTGTATAAATTAGAATATTTTTATCTAGGAATATGGCTGTACCTTAAAAAGTAATATTTGTGATTTAAATAAACCTGACATCTAAAGTGTTTAAATACTTTAAAATTGTTATTGTGTTTATCTTTGATTGATATTCACATCTAGATACTTTTATTCCTCATATTCTTCAGATTGGCAAATAAATGTATGTATATATAAAATTAAATATTTCCATGGATTGTTATCCAATAATAAAAATGAGATTATATCCATGAAAACAGAGATAACTTTTAGCTTTTTAGGTCACTAAGAAACTATCAATTACTGCTAATTGGCAATTGCTGTGATTACACTAGTTTTCTCATATTTACTTCCAAATACCATTTTCTATATTTTCCTACTAATTTTCAAATCATATAATTTAAATCATCACTCATTATGATCTATTTGATCAAATTATATTCACTGTACTGAATTAGATATTATAATTTTTTTTTGCCTCTAAAATTTTTGGCTTTAGAAGTTCTTTTCTCATTCAAAGTTTTATTCTGGTTATCAAGTGGTCATGCTAAAGAAATTAATATACCAAGACACTGTAGTCATTATCACCATTAGCAATCATTGGGCATTTGTTTGGAAAAAAAATTCCTACACTAAACTTCAGGATTTTCAATTACCATATTATCATGAGAAATATTATTGGTAAAATTGAGTCTACTCCTTTGCTGTGGTTTCCTGTTCTTTCACATACTCTTACACCAGATATCAGAAGATAAGTTACTTTACACAAAATGTATAAAATATTAAACAGATTGGGTTACTCACTAACTCAAGATATAATTTCACCATCTAAAACTCAAATCAAGATGCTTTTTAACCTGTTCAACATAAAATCTACAATCAAGAATTATGGCATAAAAAATGGAATGTGTTAGATATCCCAAATAATTTCCTTTTCTACATCCAAAATAAAATTTAACGAATTTGATAGAGTTTTAGCAACAAAATCGGGACAAACCATTATCATTACACTCAACTGCATTATAAAAAGAATTTATCCGAGCCATTGATTTATTTGAATGTAGATAAAGATGAACTATGAACCACACAATTAGGAACTGTCAAATTATAGTTCTGAAATTGAAGAACTCTTTTCTGATTGAAACCTCTATAGATTCCTTTATGATATTTTGTCAATAATGAAGTTATCAAAAAATATATATGTCAAATAAGTAAATAAATTAGTATCTATTAGTAAACAAGTAGGAATATTTATCACAAGGCCATCAAGATATCACATGATCTTAGCTTACACATTGCTATTCATTAGAAAATTCTTCTATCCTCATATATTTTTATGCCATCTAGTAATCAATATATGCCAAATGGTAGTGCTTAATCAATTCTTATCCCAAATATCACCATGATTAGTTTTTGGCTTATGACTTTCATAAAATTGGTACAAAACCATTTAAACATCACATGACTTTAATCCACACATTGCTATTCATTAGTAAATTCTTTGATTTCACTACTTTTATGCCATCTAATGGATATTTTATTAATACATACATCCCAAGTTTTAAAATTTGGAATGGTAACTTGATAGTTTAACAAAAAGTAAAAATGGTTGCTAGAGAAAAAGTACATTAGATTTAAAACAGGTCCAAATGGACTGTTTAAAAACTCCAAAAGTTTCTCACTGATAAACACCAGAAGCTAGAAACTAGTCTGGGGATATTAGAATAGAACAGCACTGGATAAAAATTTATAAAACACTTTCATCTGTCACTTAGTGAGAATAGAAAAAATTGTTAAAATATGAAGAAAAAAATAGAGAAAATGATAAACAAAAAAAGTTAGAAAACAAAGACTAAATGTTGCATATATAATTAAAGAATGAGAATATGTCTGTACTAACATTTGAGAACTACTATCGGAGTTAGTGCAGCGGAGTATAACTGATGACAAGAGAAGATCATTACAACTGGGCATGGACTAGTCTACATGACTGAAGACAAAAGAAAATGGAAGGTAATGAAAAGATGAATAATGATTAATTTAATTTAAAATGTTAGTAAAAACACTGATAACTCGGTCGCTAGAAAGTAATAAATTAAAGCAATATTACAACTGCTTCCTATTTGGAAAAAGCATTGAAGACATTAAATACAACTTTATTGCATTTAACACTGATACTTAAAAGAAAATATTTCTTGATAATTTTTAGTGGAAGTTTGGTGCAGTATTAGTAAGAATGCTAAACTTAAGAGCTAAAGGTTCTCAATCAAAATTCAGCTCGGATATTACATAATCTCCAAATAATTAACCATTCAATTATTTGTTAATAAATCAAATTTTAAAAAAAATTAGGGAAATATTTTTATTCGTATAAATACATTAAAAATAAATTTTATTCCGTTTTCATAGTTTTCTGACATTAATAAAAGCATAGGGACATTTTTGAACTGAGTACCCCATATTTTTATTTTTGGTCACATAATATTGAGAAAGGAAAGGAAATTTTATTTTTTACTTTCTAGTGCATTTATATGAATAAAAAAGCATTTCTCTAATATATAT
>JAQFVV010008150.1:0-40190 GCA_028023455.1 Epiperipatus broadwayi
AATATTGTAATAAATTTTCCACAATGATTTCCTTTTTTTAAATAACAGTAATGCAAATGTAAATATTAAATACATTTCCTACCAGGCATTTTTTGTAAACATTTTTTAGGAGCCTGAAACTTATTTTAGATATGAGATTTTACCATCTTGGTTTACTTGAAAACTCACATCGTATCCCCCTTATTTTTCAATATTAGCATTCAGATTTGTAAGGCTACATTCTACAAATCCCCAAAGATAAGTTTAAGGCACCTTCCTTTTCATCCTATTCTCGAGCCATATTCTTCAATTCTGAGCGACCATGGAAAGCGAATAGCGATAATGATGCATCTATCTTCGGACATGTTTCTAACATTTATGAACATCAGTGAAGATGTAATACTCAAAATAGGATTCTAATGCTTCTAGTAGCCTCTATGTACTCCTTTACATATTTGAGCTGGTATCAGTTTAAAAAGAAAAATAGATTTATTTTGGATTTTAATTAGAATTAAATTCTTATGTAATTCCTATACATCTGTGAGCAGTCCATTTTTTCTATTTTAGAGATTTGTCTTTACAGTATTGCAGACATTTTTTTAATTCTTTGATTTCCAAAGTTAATTGTTGAAACTATGTATCCTCTGTATTAGCATGTAACAAAATTAAATAAGTAACAAAAAATTTCACTGCACAGGTAGAATACAGCAATGGTTATTTATATTTTAGTTTGTATGAATTTTGATATTCATAACACCCATATAAAGAAATTATATACTAAATAGCATATGTAGGTTTTCACTAACAGTTCTATTCTAATCTGGCCGGGTTTCAAAACCTCTTCTTAGAATCTGTTAGTAACTTTTAATTATTCCGTATTCTAAAATTAGCCATTTTAATAAGCGTACGAAATAATAATAAGATCGAGAAGATCTGTAATTACCTATCTTTTGAGATCTTGGAACCTTCAGACTCCACTAGTTCAAGGTTGTACCTCCGTTGATAATGTATCCTTTCTCTCTCTATAAAGGTTCCCACTCCAGTCCACGGCAAACTGGAAGTATTCAATATCTTTTAAAATTGCCGGCGTCAGCTATTTTTCTGATTTGTTCTGCTTTCAGCAAGTTCCATATCAGTGGTATGAATCAATTCAATTGTACTATTAATGGTTTTAATTAGAAGTATCGGTGCTTTTCTTTAATTCGTAAAGCCTTCTTTTAAGACTTGGTAATTAGTGAATGTTTGATTTAGATTCTAAATTTATCGCAGATATTATCATACTAAAACAGTCTATCTTATTTCCCTATTTTAAAGTCAAAACCACCATAGCATTTCTCTCCTTGTGATGACCTTTTAGGAGGGATTCTGCTTCTTTATTTGTACTTCTAGGAGTGCACTACTATTATTTGTATTCCAAATACTGCTAATTCCTCCCTTACTCACGAAATATAAGTATCACTTACCACTTTAATCTTTAAACCTTTTCCGGTTTCTTACTAATTCTAAGCATTTTCTGTAGGTGATTTGCTCTTCCGTACTTCTTGTGAAATTCTTCTGTTCTTCACGTCTTTATATTGTTCCTCTATGTGTTGTTTTTCTGTTTTTCTTTCTCTATTTCTTTTCATTTTCCTCTGTATCATTGCTGCTCTTTGATTCTGCTAAACCTCCAGTAGGACTTGATCTAATTCTCATTTTCTTAAGTGATTTGATGTACCTTCTATATTTGTTACCATGTTTACCATTCCACTGCATATAATTGTGTTATCGATATATATTTTTCAATCGTTCCTTCAATCCATATTTTCTGTATGACATTTTGAACCTAGACCAGGTTGTTCCATTTAAGAGATTTATACAGTTGAATCTCTCGTGTATGTTTCGTATTGAATGTTGGTTTCAGGACTTCTAATTGTATTCGTAATTTCATTTCAAACATCAATTCTGCTTCCTTTTTTCCAAGTAATCGATTGATGGAGTATGTATGCTGGGTTAGCTTATAAATCTCTATAATTTTTTAATGTAAGTCATATAAGTTGGTGAAGTGGCACATTCATTTTCTTTGAGAAGCATCTTTACTTGCGGACACTACATTCTCTCACAATCCATTTGGTTCACTTAAGATGGTATAAAAGTGAGTATAATGAAAATTCTCAGCATCAAAAAACTGCTCGAAGATCATTGCTCTAAAGCCAGCTCCATTGTCCGTTGTGGTAACTTCTAGCGGGTCACGAATTGGACCATATTGATTTCAGACATTTAATCGTCTCTATAGCACTGGTATTCCTTACTGTGTGGCACTCTCAATCCATTTTGAGAATTCATCAGCTAATATCAGTAGCATCATGTTGTTTATGGCCCTATAGTTGATCCTTATGCACTCTTTCCCCTGGCTTGGGTTGCTTCCTTCCATTGCGTGATAATATTTTACATGGCAACTACACTCAGTTTGACATGCATTACCTCTCCTTTACTTAATTTTCAATATCTTCATTTATTTTAGGCGAAATAACATATTTACGGCTTCAGCTTTCACTCGAGCTATTACCGGATGCCTTAAGTGTATGATTTTTAAGTAACTATTTCTTCACTTTGAAAGGTGTCACTACTCTATCACCCATAATAATAAAAATATGACACTAACTGAAAGATTAAACCTGTTTGTTCAAAGCAACTGTTGGCTAAGTAATTTGGTTTGGTGTTGGGCCAGCCATTCTTAATCCACACTGAATCAGGCATTCTTATCTTTTTTCATTCTCTGCTCCATTTTCTGACTGTGTTAGAATTCCGTATGCCACTTCTGATTTCTTTCAATCTGTAATTTATTTCTATTTTCCATTTTGCTTTTTTTCCCTCCTATCTGAGAAAATGTGATAATGTGTCGACGTGTAGTATTTCCTAACCCGCTTTTTTATAAACTAGTTTATAATCATTCTGACAGTATATTTCTCCACCGCGGCATACCCTTGAGCTTAAATGCTCTAGAGTGGCCGATCATTCACTGTTGAGATCCAAAATAATGTTTTGTGATCTGTAACAATTTCAAAACTTCCCCAAATGATACATGATATTTTTTTGTTTGCAAAAATAGTTGTCAGCGCTACATTATCTATTTGAATATAGTTGACCACTCTGAGTATGACCTTTTAACTCTGGGATGCAAATGCCACTGGCCGATCTTTATCTCTCTCTATGGGATGGGCTGATTCTGCTCCCCACTCCCAGTCAGGTACATCCGTAGGCATCTATGTACCTCCAGGTTACTATCAAAATGCATTAATAAAGTCTCCTGATGTTAATAATTTTTTTATTTCATACGAAATGCTTTATCTTTGATTTCTGTCCGAATCCATTTTTCTTTCTTAATAACTTTAGTACATGAAGTTTCACTACCATTAGCTTTATTTTTTAAAATGGTTCAAAAAAATTTACGAATCTTAGAAACGCCTGAAGTTATTTTATGGTTCTGGGTTTTTCCGCATTTTCGACTTTCACTCCGGTTTTATTTTCAATGGTCTTTTCCTTTATCACTTATAGTATGGCCTCAAAATTCTAATTACTGTGTGTCCCCACACATTTTCTTTGTTAGTTTCATCCTGCTTGATTTAGTTTGAAACATATATAAGCAACTTTGCCGCTTCACAAAGTTTCACTAGGCGTTTGCCGTTATTAAAGTATCACCGTAATAATAAATTATTAAGTTATCAACACACTTGCCAACAATAAGTTTGAACTGACCTGAAAAATCTTGATTGCTGTTGCCCCCGCCAAAAGGAGAGCCTATTGCATTTGTATTAGCCCAAAGGCATGTTTAAAGCCAACATCGTGCTGTGTTTTACGATCGCGTTCGACGCTGGTGAAATGACGAATTAAAGTCAAATTACACGAAATATTTTGCATTAGCTAAATTCACCAAAACTTCTCTCATTTAGGAACTTAAGATGCTCCTTTATTTTAAACTTAATAACTGTCGCGAAATGATAAAACCACACATTCTGATCTATCCATCACGCAACGGTTTTATAACTATGCAAGGCGTAGCCTAGAATGCATCTTCTACTGCTGTTAGGATGCCTTTATTTACTAGTTTTTTCAATTTCTCCTCAACTTTATCTCGATGAAAAAGGAATCTTTCTAGGTTTACATACTATTGGATAAGCGTTGACTTATTCCAATAGTTCTCGTCTACTGGATTAGTTTTGACATTAAGCCCTAATCTTCCAAAAATAAGTGGATATTTTCCATTATTTCTTTTCCCACCATAACTTTTTAATTATATTTATTGAGATTCCTAATTTTTTGAAACCATTCTCTCGGTTGATTATCGGGGTGTAGTTCATTTTTTACAATATGTAATGGTAATTCACATTTTTTTTTTCCCAGAACTAACTGGGACTTTAGTCACTCCCACTAGTTCTATTGACTGCCCGGTTATACCTTTTATTTTTATGTTTGACTTTTTTTTGTTCTAGCGATTGGTCTTTTATATGTATTTCTTCCAAATTTTTTCAGTAATTAAAGAAATACCAGATCCACTGTCGACTTCCATTACTACTTCCTTCTTCCCTATTATAACTGCTAGTACATACTGGCTTTTGTCTTGCCATGTATTGTTCGACTGTGCTATTAACTTGCCTCGTACTTCTCACTTCTCTTTGGTTTTCTGTATCTATGGTTTCTCTATTTGTTTTGATTTCTTACTAAACCTTCGCTAAGTGACCTTTATTCCCACAGTTATAACTAATTTTCCTTCCCGTAACCGACAGTACTTGGCTACGTGCCCTGTTTTTTCTAACAACATAACATTTGCTTACATCCGGTTTTTCTCGTCTGCCTTCAATGTTGTATGCATAAGACTTATTTTCCATTTATTATGACAGTCGCTCTGATTTTCTACTTCAGTCTTATTTCTAAATGCTGCAGCTCAATTCTGAAACTGCTTTCAGGCGTTGCCCCCTTTTGATCACTAATTCATAAGTCAAATCTGATTCTGTTAATAGGTTTTGTCTTAACGCTTTCTCATCTGCCATTCCCCAAAGCAACCTTCATCTAATAAAGCTTAAGTTACCATAATTTCCATATTGACGAGTCTTTTATAACTGCCTTAATGCTATGTCATACTCTTTTATTTTTTCACCGTTTGCTTTTTGCCTTCTGTTACGCTATCATCCACGACAAACATAATAAAGCTGCCACTTTCTACTATTGTCCAACTAATTGGGTTCAACTTAAAAAAAAATTCTGAAATTGAATTCTATGTAATGACCATTCTCCTGGAATTTCTACATTAAATTCAGACATTGACCCCTGTCCAATCGACATTTTCTTATCTACAAATTTGTTCAACCGATTGTGCCAATTTGTTTGGGTATTCACATGCTTTCAAAATTAAATAAATAAAAAAGATTTTTACTACAAATAGAATACAGCAATTTATTTATATTTTGAGTTTGTAACAATTTTGAGTTCATAACACATATAAGAAATTATATCCATAATTGTGTGTCCGATTTCCCCACTAACAGTTCTATTCTAACATGGCGGGTTTGCCAAAACTCTCTTCTTGAAGTCTATTAATATTTTTATTATTCCGTATTCTAAAAATTAGCCATTTTAGGCATAAAAAATAATAAAAGATCGAGAAGATCTCTGTAATTACCTAGACGGATCTTGGAACCTTCAGACTCCGCTAGTTCTGGGTTATACCTCCATTGTTATTACCCTTACCATATAAAGATTCCCATCTCCGGTCACACAGCAAGTCTGTAATATTCTGCATTTTCCAAAATTACCCGGCTTCGATTCTTTTCTCCTTTGTTTGCTTTCGTTTGATCCTTATCAGTCCCTTTTAATTAATTAATTGTACTTTCGCTTTTAATTAGAAATCATTACTTTATTTCAATTAGTAAAGCCTATTTAAGACTTTAATTAGTGAATGTTTGATTTAGATTTTAATTAATGTGAATGTTATCATATAGAGATCTTATTTCCATATTTTAATCAAAACCCCCATAACGTTTTTACTTGTATTTTTAAATTTTATTTTTTATTTTTACTTCTGGATAATTATTATTATTTATTATTATTCCAAATACTATAATATATATATGCAGTCACGATCGTATATTATTATTATTTTTTTTTTGTAAAAACTAAAAATAAATAAAACGTAATGAAATAGTAATTCAAGTAATTTGTCTGTTTACTTATAGATGATAATAAACACCTCCATACTTATTCTTTTTAAATTCTTATAAATAAAGATATAATAAAAGACAAATGACCCCCAAGATGCATTTCATGCTGAACCAGCACTCATCATTGGCCCATTTCATTATCTCTCATATATATATATATATATATATTTTATTATATGCAGTATTTATCTAGAGTAAATTGTTACATTTCATTTACCATTGTCAAACTCCAATTAAATACTTGATTGCATCCATTTCAGATAAATACACTAATGATTATTACTAATCATTTTCTAAACTAGATTTATTTTAGCATAGATATAAACTTTAAACCCTGCTAAAGCTATTATATCTAATTTTTAAAATTTACATACACGTCTGTCCCCGATGTAATATCTTTATAGATATAATAAACACCTAATACTTATTGGTGAGTTTTAAAATAGATTTTTTTTCATTTAATTATTAATGAATAAGCAGATAATCCAATTTCTAGACATATATTGTTTTAATAACTGGAAATTAATTGTTCAGATCACATGACATCGCTTATTTACTTTTTAAAAAAATTGCATGAATTTTCTTTAATAAATACTTTTTAAAAAGTTACTAAATATTATAACTCTTCTTTACAAATTATATGCAACTATGCTTTATATTACAAAAAAGAGCCTATTTTAATTGAACTATAGTGTGTATAAAAGAATGTAGGTTAGGAATAACAAGAAAGGATCGAAAACAAAATATTTAGGAGAGAGAACAAGCAGGTGCATTGCTGGAGCTAGGCTAGACATTGTTATGACTAATTTTAAAATTATCTTTTGCATCAAGTTTAAGAGGAAGGAATGCAATAATAAATCAATATGGCTAACTTTCAATTAATATTAGTATTTCATTTGACTATGAGATGGTAGCATTGTCTCCCCACTAACTGTAAAAGCAGCTAAATTAGAGGAAATTATAATTCATCCACTTTTTCAGAGCAGATCATATACAAAAAGCAAACAGAAAAAATTTGAATTGTCAGTTAATCATGTGATTACTATTAATTTTATTGGTCATCAGAATTATCCAATAAACCAATCATCTGTTCTTAGAGTCAGATGTAGCAAAGAAAAAAAGGAGGAGAGTCAGCAAAGCAAGCCTCAGAAATTAAAGTGACAAATTAAGATTATTATAGCAAGATGATCAGCAAATTATATAAGCTATAATACATGCTAAAAACAAACAAACATGCCTCTGTATATATGCAGATCTAGAGTAAGTCTCCTCTGAGTTCTTTTCTAAGGATGAAACTAGTATCCTTGCCTCCAAACAGAATTTCCCATTCAGATGAATTTATTGCTGAAAAACCGATTAACTGTCCAGCCTTTTTTAATTTAAATGTTCTAAGTCAAGAAGAGGAAAAATTATGTGTGCAATTGTTCACAAAGATAGTTCATTGTAAAATAAATACATCACTTAAACTGACAAGCAGGATCTCTGTATTGAGTGCTGTCTCATCCAGATTTGAAATCATTAACTGTCTCTATAGAGCTCTCCAGCCTTCTAAATACATTAGAGCCCTGGTAGCCACTAGCTAGAATACTTCTGATACCTCCTAAAATTCTGTCATCTGGTGTCTTTGATTATTCACACATATAACTCCGAC
The DNA here is from genome assembly GCA_028023455.1 of Epiperipatus broadwayi. Taxonomy (NCBI): domain Eukaryota; kingdom Metazoa; phylum Onychophora; class Udeonychophora; order Euonychophora; family Peripatidae; genus Epiperipatus; species Epiperipatus broadwayi. Next base: position 7,825 of record JAQFVV010008150.1, read on the forward strand.
GTAAAGTGAACCTACTAATACTAATGTTGATCGTTATAAATTAGGAGTCATATGATACTTTGTTTAATAAATGACTATTTCCCAATAAAACTTCATTTGAGCTACAAAACATCACAAGATCTTTGCTTTCCTCATTTTACTATCAGCAATTTTCTTCCAATCATTATATTTGCACTACCTAATATAAATTTTAGTAATCAAAGCTTACACTAGATGGCATAAATATAGGTGATATTGGAAGAAAATTCCTAATAAATTGATAAAATAATTTCCTTTGGTTTTTTTTTTTTTTTTTGTAAATAAGAGACGTATTGAATGCGCTTTTTGTATCTTTACTAATTTAGATCTTATGTTTTAACTTTTTAATTTGATTATACTTTATAACTTTGCTGCCATGTTAAATTTGCTCTTATACATCCTGGCATTTCATATCAGTGAATTCATCAGGTTTGTCACAAAGTAATTCATGAATATTTTTGTAATTTTCTTCATTGTTTTATTTGTAAACTACCTTGCTCTACTATGAAGAGGTGCCCTTGTTTTATCATATATTGTGTAGGGCAAAGAATTATGATTTACTATTACCAACATTCCTAGTCAGGAACTGCCAAGATTTAATAAGGAACTGCTAAAATATATAATAACTGTCTTGGAATCAGATCTACATAACTGTACAAACAGATTGGCTTGGGTTCAAAATCTTTAGGTCTTATCAGTTTTCAAGTATTTTTTTAAAAAATAGTAAACTGGATAATGTGCTAGATGCATTTTTTTTTTTTCAGCTTTGAATCGCAAGCCACATTAATGAAGGCAAACCAGGAAATTGATCTAGAGAGGGGGGGGGGGGATTTAAATGCACTATTATTGGTAATTTCTAATTATTTAATCTTAACTATAGATATCACTAGAGAGCAGAGTTGTCATTTATTAATACCGATAATATCTAGATACACATTTGCCGACCATTAACTAACTGATGCTTAGTTTGCTAAGTGCTTGGGAATTTTTGCTGAAATTCCAGCTAAATTCATATTCACAGTAGGAGGGTATATTGCTAATACTCACAAGGTCTTATAAATGCAGAGTATGTGTGTTTATTATCCAATGACGCCGTTATTATTTTGAATACGTGTTTATAATAATTCATTTTATTTATTTATTTTAAAGCCGTAATACTAAAAGTTAAAATTTTATTAAAAAAAGGAACCCATATGTGCCAATCGGATTTCTCATTTATGTAACTTGTAAAAAGTTGAACTGATTGAGAAGTTAACATAATTTTTCGTTTCAGGCCCTATTAGAAGAAAACCATCTGCCAAGATTTATTTTGTTGTCACTTGGGTTCTTAATACACAAAATAAAATTATATATTTTTTTAGGAATATCATTATATATGTCTACGTTAATTTAAATACGGTACAGAGCTATAAAAATTGTTCAACTATCAAATGACTTTTTTCGTAAATGTCTACAATAACGAAGAAATTTTAATCGCATTGGTTAAATTTAGCCGTCGTTAAACAATACAGACTGACAAATTTTTGTATACAAATACTTTTTTATGGATGAATAAAGTCTCCGTTATTTGTAAAACATATGGTTTTTTGTATCATCAACGAAGTTTTTAAAATAGAAAGTTTCAGGATTTTTTTTTTCAAGTTTTAGAATAAACAGAAACTACTTCTGAAAGAATTCATTTTATAAGGTTTTTTAAAATTATTTTATAATAACAATATTGGCTAAAAGTGTTTTAAAGTAATATTGTTATATATATTTAACTATTCATGTGACATCTTTTTGTACACATATTGTATCACGTGACTTAATTTAATAAGCTTGTATTACAAATGTTATATAATGAGCATGCCAATAGCTTTTAACACGCTTTTCAAAATATCCCTATCCTTAGACCGGTTTCTAACTCTGGCTTTTGTCATGACCTGGTATTTTAAATCTAATGCTTGAATATTGTAGTTTCTCATTAACAAAGGCCAGAACTAGAAACTGGTCTGAGAATAGGGATATTCTGAAAAACTTGTTAAGAGCTAGTGGCATACTTCATTATATAACATTTGTACATACCTTTTAAATGGAGTGTCATGTGACAAATGTTAACACCTATCTTCATACTCATGGCTTAGAATTCGAATTCAGATGAAACTTATGAAGCTTTTCAAATATGATTTTTTTTGGGTTAATTTATAGCCAAACTAGTAAGCCATTCAATTAATGAAATGTATTTATCTTGTGGAAGCTATTTAAAAGTTGTTTTCTCCGTCCTTGACTAAACATAAGATATCAAAAAATTATTTTCATCTATCAAAATCAACAAAATATAGTTTGAGTTCACCTAAATGTTTTCTTTTTAATAATACATCTACATGGGCTTTTTACAAGAAAATAATTGTTGCGTGAACCTAATATTTCTGTTGTGGATTGCCTTGTTTTCCTTTATTTAAAAATATATCTAGTAATATTTTATAAGATTCCTGATAAAATAATCTGTGTGAATAGAAGGTTTTGCAATTTATTGAAGTTGAACCAAATGAACATCTTATAAACAGCCATATACTTGAATGATACTTGATGGAATGCTTGCAGATGGTAAAGCTGAGTTCATTGAGGTGTTGCATAAAATTACTGAAGCTTATAGAAAATTTGGAAGGAAAATAAATGCTAATAAAAGTAAGTAGAGAGAAAAAAGTAACAGGAAAGATATATATGTATCGAATGTTTTGTTGCATGGTAGTTCATAGGAAGTTCTAGCAATGGAAATGTTAGAGTTAGAACTGCAATTCATGGTTCTTGAGTGTTAGAGTTCTCTACTACAGTAATTTACTCAAAGTAGAAAAGAAATTAAAACTTAGAACTGCAGTATTAAAAGCTTATTCTGTGATCCATTGAAATTAGTCATAGGCAAGTTTTTTTTTAAAAAATTTAAGTCTTTTAAAGGATAGAAATATTAACAATTATGGAACGTTATTAAAAATAATAATAATAAACCTATGATTTCCTTCCCCATTTTTTATTCTAAGGCTACAATTGGAATATAGTTTTAGATGAGAATGGAGAAGTTGGAAAGATAAGTAATGTAGAAGTATTAAAAAATGTGGATGAAATATCTACTTTAAAAACTACCCCTTCTAATGCATTTTTTACAATGCTTTATTTAGTTTTTTTTTGAACAATTTTGGACTGCCTAACAGTTTTCTTCAGCTATCTCAATTTTTACAAAATAATAGTTTATGTAAATAAATCCATTATTTTATATAGCATGGTGTTTATAAACTGTAATATTTAAACTGCATTAAACTGTTGCACATGCGCTTTGCTGATTTAAACTATAAATGACTGAATACTAACACTTCAAACACATGATAAAGTCTTTGGAAAAGATAGTTCAAATATTATTATAAAAATATTTTTGGAGGAAATTATAAAGAGGAAGTTGATTGAAATAATAATAGATTTCACAAGAGACAAAAATGCTTAGGAGATATAGTCTGGATTGATATGAAGGAACTTCCTTTTTGGCAGATAACTGGTGTTGATGGTATATTTTATTAGCAAAGATGAAAGAACATCTAAAAAGCCATATACTCTTTATTTCTATAAAATAGGCCATAGATTTAGAAACTATTTCCTGATTTTAATCAACTTATAGTTAAGAGCTTTTAATGTTGAGGTCTCAATGACCACATTTTGAAATTTTAATTTAAGATGCATTCTTCATATCTCAAACAGATATTTCTTTTTCAGTTTGGAGTATTCCATAACCAATACATCAGAAAATGGGTATTTTAGATTCTCGTAAGATAGGGATAAAATAAGGAAAAAATTATCTTCACTCAGAATTTAACTAATGTGGCAAATATTGTCTTCTTCATTAATTTTCTGTAAACTAATCTAAATGTTTTACTTAATTTTAAATATAACTAAAACAATGTATTGTAGCAGTGAATTAAGTTTCTAATAGTAACTATGGTGATGTGCCTGTCATCCAAATTAAATTCAAAATAGCATTCAAAAATATATTTTTGGAAAGATGTAATGTAGAAGATTAGTGATGATGGTAGGTTAGTTGTATTTTATACTGAACTATTTCTATCATCTAATATTAAGCATTGGTTGTCTTTAGAAAAAATTTAACTCTTATTTAAATATTCCAAATACATTCAACAGATAGTAATAGCACACAAGTTAGGATATGCACAATGTTTTAAAAGATATTACTCTCCCCTCTTCTTCAGGTGGTTGCTGGCCAGACCAATGTTATTACTATTATGGGGATCAAACTTGGATCCGGTAGATTCTTGAATATTGAATTTTAAGGTAACACTCTAAGGATGACTCAGTTGGTTAAAGCATTACTTTACAATTTAATATTCAAGAATCTAAGTATCCAGGTTTGATTCCCATGCTAGTACTGTCACTGGTTAGGCCAGCAACACCTGAAGAAGACAGGAAAATAATACCTCTCAAAACATTATGCATATACTAAACTGTATGCTATTATTAAATGTTGAATTTAATTAGAATATTTTGAAAAGTTACATTTTTTTAAAGATATATAATACTTAATATTAGATGATGGAAATAGTCCAATATATTGTAACGGGATAGGGTGATCAGCTGCTAGGGAAGTGGAAGGAAAAAGAGAGAGGTTTGAATTGGGGTGATGAAAATCATTATCAACCCCAAGTAAAATACAAAATCAATAATTTACAAAGTATATATAAGTAATACAGTATTTTATAAGAGCATGAGATTAGATAATCTCAGAGATCAGAAGAGAGCAGTCAACTCCATAGAGCAACTAAAAGCATAATTACACCATACACCAGCATTATAAAGTAAAAGTAAGTATAATTAATACTCAAAAGAAATACCAAAAGAAACCATTCATTGTCATGAATGATCCACAATTAAATATAATAAAATCAACAGTCCATCTTGTGGCTGGATTTGAACAATAAAAAATATAAATCAACAGTCAACCTTGTGACCGGATTGGAAATGGGTCTTCTGTAGACCAGGCTAACTATTGAGCCTTTACCACCCTTGGGCAATTATTTAGACATAACATAGATACACCACTTAAGTGCTCATCCATCAGAATACATAAGAATCAAACAATAATGCTGGAACATTAAAACATGCTGATCATCATCAATGCTCAGGCCACTTGTAATGGCCAACTATAAACTTAACTTTTTAATAAGACTAAACTAAAATTAAAAATAGTGCATGGGCTTTAAAGAATATCTTATGCCCTAACAAGGATGATGGTGATTCATCATCGCTGGATGCCCAAAGCACTAAATACACATCCCCATTTATATATCCCATGCATGAATCTAGCTCAGAGAACATAAGGTCTATTACTGTATATGACCAAGAGATGATGCAAAAAAATTTTAACAATTGAATACAAGTTTATTATTAAAAAAAAAAAAGATATATGACTTTACAATTTTTGATTAACATACAATAAAAAAAAAAATTATCACTTTTGTGATTTACAAAATTACAATACACAATTTATGTTATTACTATGGTTTACATATATATTAAAGCACAGATACGTGATTTATAATATACAAAATTTAAATCACTATATGGTGGTTTATGTATAACACACGCATGTAGGTGCACAGCCATGCATTTTACAATTACATGAATATATTTCAATTGATATTTAATAATGACAAAAAATGATTAATTTTTACATATGTGTTGTATTTGACAAGTATTGGTATTTACAATACGAATGACAAAGATGATGTTCTACTTGAAGGACCAATGAGATAATGTTGCAATTAGGAGATATTGATTGATAAAGTTTATATGATTTGAATGGCGAATATTTAGGAATTAGGATGGCAACATGAAGTCGAATGAAGAAAGGACCCTAGATTGGCAAATTTAATTCGTAATTGTGGATTTGAAAGTGAGTGTAGCTTAGTTTCTGCAAGACAGATATATGAGGTTTAAAATGGTTAATCCAATTTGTAATTGGATTCTAGTCTTCCAATCATTCAGGCCATGGATGTTGAAGCCGGCAAATTTAAAATTCATGTGGCCTGAGCTGGAGTGGTTATGTTGACTTTTGTCTGAGTTAAGTTGACCTTTGTCAGATTTAAGCAAACTACATAGGTGGTTATGGAGGGAATATAAATTTCACTACTCATGACTTGGTTATAGTTTTGACATCCCTAGCATCCACTTTATGATTTGCACCACTAGAGTGGGGCCTTCCCAATCAGTTTCACTTTGAGTGGTCTACACTGCTCAGATTGGGATATTTCCCTGTGTACCATCCCCCTGGAACTACTTCCATACTACTGTCTTTGGGTGATGTGTCAGGGTCTTTATTATATTAGCTAACAAATCAGCTTTCATTCTTTTTCCTTTTTGGTTTTATTAGATGATTCACGTTCTGATGAGCTTTTTTGTTTTTATTAGATGATTCACATTCTGATGAGCTCTTACTGGAATCACTGGACTTTTCCTCCTGCTCATCAATCCAATAATTCACATTGCTACTGTTAGCACTTTTGGACTTATCTTTTACTTTTTTTTCAATTGGAGGGATTGCTATCTGTAATTCTTAACTACTGCTTCTAGAGGAGTGGATAGAAGCAGTAGTTACCGAACCATTCTCAATATCAGTAGTGCCAGAAGGGTTCAGCAGGTGGATGCTGATTACATTGTCATGTGTATTGTCACTCAGGTTACTTTCCAAAGTATCTATTTCAGGGGAAATTTAAGTGAGTATTACTAGGAATTGCAAGTGGTCTGCAGTTGTGCAACCTTGTCCTTTTCATATGATAGTATTGGCAAATCCGTGCTGGGCAAGCTTTAACCAGGTGGGTTCTTAATTTACAATGGAAACACTGGTGGTAAGAGTGGCAGATTCTGCAAGGTGCATTATGGGAATAGCAATTGGGGTTATTCCCTTGTTGAGTATGATAGTCAATAGTGAATACTGCCATGTTTGACAGGACTGGAGATCGGAAGCCCTTCTTTCCATGAGGCACTGAAAGTTTGAAACTGCACCATATGGTCTTAGCAGCTACTGAAGATCAGCTTCTGTAAACTTGAGAAAGCAGTTTCAGATTTGTCCATTGAGTATTGTTGGTCTATCCATATAGATTATACAAAGAACTTTGTCTCTAATAAACTTGATTGACTTTTTGAAAAATTTTGTCTTTGGGATATATTGTGGAATTCAACAATGATATCTGTTGTTGGGATGATTTAATAATTTGTATACACTATTCCACAATTTCTTTTTTGAAATTTCACAGCAGAATTGTTCCACAGGAAAATTGAAAAGCTCACAATTGAGATTTGTGACAGCAAGAATAGGGGTCTTATCATTGCTGTAGTTGAGAAAATATCAGTGCAATTGTGGGGTATAGTCACATTAAACCTGTTGACAATAACTTATTTTCGGCAGGGTTGGGTTTGGAAGCCAATGGCTCTTCATCCTCAAACATATTGAAGATGTTCTGTTGATTCTGGTAATCCCTATTAATGTGTTCTGTCTGTTGGTATTTCTAAGTAAGGCTCCAGAGAATGAAATATCACTTGCTGGAACCAAATCAGGCAGTCTGGTTAGATAAGGGGTCCACTATTATATGCTAGTCATAATTAGTAGTTTTATTATGGTTATTAATATTAGTTGTAATTCTCCTCTTGGTATTATCATTAGTGTTATGTAGATTTTTAATTTTGTTAGTTTCTAATTCTGGGAAATCAATTGAAACAATCTCCCCAGTGCATCTACTTCTGCCTGTATCACTATTAGAATTTAAGGTAGGATTCAGAAGGGGTGGTATGCTATTCGTATTGGTTTTATTTATGGGAATTGGTTTGATTTGAGATTTCTTCTGTTTAAGCTTAGAAAATAATAAATTATGAACATTTTTATCAATACTTACTTGTGAAGAAGGCTATCCTCTGTCATAATGATCCCTTCTGTATTTTGGTTTCTGAAATTTCTCTCTGAAATTTGGTATTGGGGTTCCCAGTGATTAGCATTTTTTTATATCATGGCTTTCACTCATGAAATGATTTTTTTACTGGTTGTTTTTTATTGAATTTTGCTGCAATGAGATTTATTGGAAGTACAAATGACTGCTTGCTGTTGTTCAAGATGATCTATAGGTAGAATTAGAAGTCCATGTTATATCCCCTCTTCTTTTGTGAGAGAAGTCAACATCCTTAATTTATAAGGAAGAGTAATAGTTAAGGAAGTTTTTTGTTAGGTTTTCTAAGTGAAAAAATAACTTTTATGGAGTAAATACTTTATTTATATTATCACTAGAAATGCAAAGTTGTGTTCCTGAGAGAGAAGAGAGAGAAATTGACATTTGGTGTTTTGTGTATATGAGATTCTCTGAACAACAAGAAGTATATTACTATTAATAGATAATGTAATGTCTTGTATTTAGAAAATTTTTAGGTTAGCTTATTTTTGTTTATTTCATTTTTCTTTAACTAAAACAACTACCACATATATTGTTTATAGCTAGGCTTTAAATAAATAACTATGCCATTTAAAAAATATAATCGTATCTATCAATATTATGATTAACCATAAGGACAAATGAGGATTGGATGACCATCCTTAAAGTTTAGAAAAACTTTAAACAATAACTTTATGAATTTATCTATGTAACAAGAATGCTGATTGAGGCGAGAATTACAAAGTCTTAATTGTGTGGCTAATGATAATTAAAAAGGGAGATGGTGGTCGGCTACTTTCTAAAATGCATTTTACATTCAAATGTAATTCTCTTCAGCTTTCTTTGAAGTCATTTATTATAAGCTTGAGTAAACCAATGGACACCAAATGGTGTATATGAACAAGCCTATTTATTTAGACTTACCGCTGATGTCTCTGGATTAGGATGAAGAGAAATGATTTTGGAAACACAAAGCCTATGATAAAATCATGTGGTCTTGATGTTGGTATTAACCTTCTTACAACTGCACTGAAGTGTTTAAATTATATAAAAACTTGTCTGGTATCAGAGCTATATAATTGGGCAAGTGAATTGGCTTGAATTTAAATCCTTTTTTTTTTTTCAATTTCATATATTTTAGTTAGAACAATATAAAGAAGTAAAAGATTGCCATTAGATGGATGTGTTAGTTTTAGCTTTGAATCCTAGTCTTTATTGGAAAGGCAAAAGCCAGAAACTTATTTGGGGATGAAAATATAATAGCACTCTACTATCTAATGTCCATTGATTACTCAAACTTACAGCAGATGGCCTAAAATAGGGTCATGTGATATATAGTTTGAAATAAAAGGGGATATGTTAAAAAATACTCATAGCAGGTAAAGCTCTCATGTGGATGTAAAGGAAACTTATAGCTATAAATTTGCAAGTGGCATATAATGACAAAATTTAAAACATATATAATTTATAAAGTGAATAAACATAAAGCATATTGTGTCCTCCATTAGTCATGTGTTTGACTGATCTGTTTGAATTTTGAGTAACCCTTGAAACTGTTTCTTTTTTTTTCAGGTTAGTTTTCTATAGATAACTCGGATAGATAGAAAATTGGCACATCTAACCAAGATATCTATCCATAATTTGTCAGTATATATCTTTGCTATTACTAGCTATAGTGTAAATACCCCAGATTGGAAAAAGTCAAACAAGTATCAAGTGCTTATTGTAAAACAAAATTGAAATTGTAATATGGTATAATCTTGTTGTAAGTTTGAGTAATTGGTAGATATAATATTGATTTGCTTATTAAATTCCTATACAGTATTGTCCTATCCATATCCCTAGACTATCTTTATCAGTAAAGAAATTGGGATCTGGATCTAGTATTTTTTTAGGATTTAAGCAATATCATTTGGTATCTTTTGATTACTCAAGCTTACAATAGGTGACAGCACTACAAGAGAATAAATAGAGTTTGCTCCTAAAAAGCATTGAGTAAGTTTAGGTTATGTGATATTCTTTTTTGTTTTGTTTTAATTTTGAGTTTGTGAATTACTATGTATATTTTAACTTTTCTTGAACATTTCAAAGAAAATTAATCATTAGTTTAGCCATCTACTATAACTTTGAATAATGGATGGATACCAGATGGAACTATAAAATCTCCATATCCAGATTAATGAGTTTCTGGATTTTGTTTTTATTAATGAAGATTAGAATTCAAAACTGGAACTAATGCACTTATGCATCTAGAAGCCACTTTTTACTTATTTCAATTACTCAAACTAATAACCTGAAATTTAAAAAAAAAAAGTTTCAAAATCAAGTTAATTCACTTGCATATCTATACATAGATCAAAGATCAGGCTACTTTCTATTTGCTATGTGTTTAAACAACTATAGACCTTTTCTATATTTTGGATAGGGTGGTCAATACCAGGAACAACATTTCATGATCTCTTATACACTTACTTATAAACTCCTATGAATAATTATCTTCACCCTATTTTAGACCCTTCTACTGCAAACTTGAATAATTAATGTAATTAAATGGTATAGTGCCAGATGCTTTAATGTATTAGTTCAAATTTTGAATACTAGTCTTCATGCAAAGGTTGAACCAATATAAAAATGGTAATTTATAGCACTGCACTATCTGGTATTCATTTGACTATTCCAACTTTACAGTAGAAAGCTATAGAACAGGAAAAAGATGGAAGTATATGAGGATAAAGGATGAGAAATGATATTGACAATTTTTTTGATGTTTCATAATGAGTGGACATATTTGAATTTTCAATGAGGATGACCCTTTATCAAAGGTAATTGATAGGAACTAATCTGGCATTTGGATGTGGTCCTATTAACTAGTAATCATAGTTGTTCAATCTTGTAATAGATGACACTGGATAGCAAATAGAATGGTTAAAATCATTTGGGTTTTTAGGATACACAATGTGTGAGAGAACAAGAATAGCTCTATACTCCAGCACCATTTGTAGTTAAGGTTGAGTAATGGATTTAAATCTTCGCTCCCAGTACAGATTCTGGATTTTGTCTTTATCATTATGATTTATGATTCAAAGCTGGCAATCACATTCAACTCCACTTTACTGTTCTAGGCTGAATGCTTGAAATTTGAAACCTCTAAGATTTTGAGTACAAACAAATCTGTTTGAACAATTATGTAGATCTGCTCTGGGAACAAAAATACATGTTTTAATATCTTTAATTCTTTTAATTTTTAGGCACATTTTTTACTTGGCCAGGAATACTAATACCAGCTACTTGATTATTTAATTTACCATAAATGGTCAAAATTTCCACTCCAACGCTATTTATAATAAACTTAAGTAATTGATGATCACTGACAACCCCAAAATCTGTTTTTTGAAATTTGTTATTACCAATGAGGGTTTGATATTATTAATATTCCTTTCCAGGTAAAAAAGATGCCTACGATAAGAAAAGAAGTGAGTTAGATTCAGATCTATATAGATTCAGATCTATATAACTATTCAAACAGATTGACTCTTCAAGTATTTAGCTTGAATAGTAGAATAAAATTAAAAATCGGTTGTTAAATATGTAACCCCCAACTATGAAACCCAAAACTCATTGATAAAAGCAGAAACTAGTCTGCAGATGAAAATTTAATTATTCTGCCATCTGAAATCACTGATTATTAGAGAGCTGCCTCTTGTTTTATTATATAATTGTGTAAAATAAAGAACTAAATGATTTGTTGTTTCTATTAATATTCCTAGCTAAGAAGAAAAAAGGGTCAACATATAATATAGAACAGAGAGTGCTAAAACGTATAGTTAATGATTTAGAGTTAAATCTATGTAAGAGTTCAAGAGATTGATTTGGATTCAAAACCTTAAAGTGCTTTAAATTTTAAGCCTTTTAACTTAAATAATAAAATGATATCAAAAGTGAATTGTATATGAATAACTACATTATTTCCAATTTTGAATCTAAACCCACTGATAAAGGTAAAGATTAGAAACCTTAATGGGGCCTTTAAAAATGGAATACTATCTGATAGTCATTGATTACTCAAGCTTACTACAGATGGCAACTAGAGGTAAAAGAGCTACATTTGTTTATTAAATAGAGTGAGTTATACTGCTCCTAACATAAATAAATGCATTTACAATGATCTATCTATTTTGGTTTTGTTTTATTAATTTTGATTGCTGATTATTTTCGCACATTAAATTATATACCCAATCTAAAAACTGATTCCACATATGGATTATATTTTAGTAGCTATTACATTTCAAGTCAATTTTATCAATATTTTATTTTCCTTGAAATTAATGGACATGCAGGCATTGTATTATGCAAGATTCTTTGGGTAAAAATTGAGTTTATATAGCTCTATTTGTGAGTGTATGAATGTTGGTGAATTGGGATGGATTTATTAAACAGGCTTTTAAATTAAAGATTATAACACCAAATAGATTGTATTAATGCATGTAAATAGAAATGAAGTTACTATGTTTGATTATGAGAGATGGGGGCAGTTTTTCTTTTTATAGTAGTTGAACAAGGAAGGTTAAGTCTGAAATAGTTCCTGCAGAGATTGTAGATGGCATTTTTAAATATTATTGCTTCACTTTATAAACATCATATATGCATATACACTATGTCACTATGCAACCCATGTTATTCAGAGATGATGCTCCAGGAAGTGGAGAGAAAAACCAATTACTTTTTCGCTGCGACGCCATTGGGTATAGCCGTTGTTAATGTTCATAGGTTGAGTCTTTGGTAAATTAAGTGTGTCAAAATGCCAGATGCATTTGTTTTGCTTTCTTCTGCTAGGAATTGATCCAAGAATCTTTAACTTTTGATGATCACTCTGATCACACAAAATTAGAAATCAGAATTACATGAAGCCAATATTACTTGAACATTTACAAGTAGTTTTGCAATTGGATCATTTCCGCCATCTATTTAAATTGTTAAACAATTTTAGAAAAATTCAAATTTCCTTTATTTTAACCTTTTCCAAATACATTCAGTTGATAATAATAACATACAAATTGGTATTGAACACACCATATTATTTTCTTCTCATCTCGCAGTTTTTCTGATCTGACCAATGACAGGATAATATGGAATTGCATTCATAAATAGTGAATCCAAGTGATATTCTAATCAACTTGGCTACTCTGTTAAAAGTAGCAGTCATCATACATTTTATATATTTATCTATAAAAATCTATCTGATTTTTTAAGGCAAGTACAACTTGTTTGACAGATGATATATTAGGGTAACTTCATAGTTAAAATTAACACAAAAAAACATTCTTTCTTAAACATACTGATACCAAATTTGATGTTCAGTCTTAAGAAGTGACTGTTAATCAGACTTAATTTTAAATACCAATAAACACTAAAATTAATAATAAATTAAAGACAGTGCTAATTCTGTATATTCAGAGAAAATGTTGAAAATATTAAATACAACCTCAAAGTATTTTTAATACTGAGCATAAGTCTACATTCTCAGTGAATTAGAACTTTAATTTTACACTTAGTGAATTCTTCCATCTTACTATATATATGCTATTCAGTGTAAGCTTTAATAATCTAATAGGTGTCACATGATAGTGTTTAATAAATCTTTAAGTGATGTCCCATCCAAATATCCTCAGACTAGTTTCTAATATGGCTTTCATCACTTAGAAAATTTGGAACTTTTTTAATAGTGGAATGTGTAAGTTAAGATCACATGATGTTTTGTTATCATATGATGTCTTGTTAGTTTTACATTGTCCATTATTATCTTCAACGAAAACCATCTATATTTCCTTAGGAATAAAAACAAGACCAAATATCCTACAATGTTCTAAAACTACTAGGACTTATGTTAATTTTATTACAATATTTTGATTCATTATAGTAGACATCAGAGGAATGTATGGACATTCTCTGGGATCATATTTATCTTTACTATTATTGAGTAATTAGTTTAATGTAGCAGAGAATGAAAACTGACATATCTTTTTTCATATAAGTTCTTCATTTGTGTTGAAAATGAATCTATATAAGAAAAGACCAACCAACTGTTATTATCAGTAATATTAAAATTGGCTCAAGTGGGAAATTCTTCAAGTTAGAACATGGTGAACACAAGTAAGCCTGAACTTAGATTCACTAAAATAGAAATCTTTATTGGTTCTCTGACTTTTGAGTCTTATTAGCATAGTAATTAAACTTTGAAAAGTATAACTTTCAAACAAATTAACATTTAAATACAAATATATTATATATACTTTTAAGCTAGATGTAATTAGAGGGGATATGAAGCCAAGACTTTCAAGCTCCCTTTAGTCATTCACTCCATCTTATACAACCAATACACATGACCACCACGCTCTTGCAAAAAGATAAATGATCTCCAATGTATGGATTTTATGCTGAACCAGCACTCGTCGTTGGGTCCAGATCATCATCTCCCACATATATAAGTGCTTTGCTTATATTAAGATCGCAGTCTTCAAACTTTAATGGACAGGCTTCCAATCTTTTCCACTCTTCATATCATTGAAAATCTGATGATGCATATTCACAGCCCATTTATTTTGCCAATTTTCATCATACCCATGTTCTGAATATGAGAGGTCAGAATGGGGTATTACAACAAAATTGGCAAATAGGGGCTTTGAACATGTCATCATCAAATTTTCAATGATTTGGATTGCTAAAGAGTTGGAGAAGAGAGAAGATTGAAGCCTGTCCATTAAAGTTTGAAGATTTTCTATCTTAATAAATAAAATAATAGTTTTTACTTCACCTTTGATTAGTAATTAATTGTGCTTGTGCTTTATGCAAAAAAGTGAAGCTTGTCTAAATCTTACAAAGTTATATGGCTTGAGTCTCCATAATCATAGCCTACTTTTAACTGAAGTTAAAGAATCATGCTTTACAATCTCCAGAAAATGGTTATTATAAAAAAAAAAAAATTTGCATAAAAATTTTACATAAACCACAATGTAACTTCAGTTAAAAGTAGGCTATGATTATGGAGACTCAAGATCTCCGAAAGCGCTAAGCCATATAACTTTATAAGATTTAGACAAGCTTCACTTTCTGTGTAAAGCGCAAGCACAATTAATATCTTAATAAATGAAACACTGATTATATATGTGTGCAGGAGATGATGATCTGAACCATCTGATGAGTGCTAGTTCAGCACAAAATACGTATACTAGAGATCATTTATCTTTTTTATATGTATGTGGTCATATGTATTGGTTATATAAGATGGAGAGGATGATTAAAGGGAACTTGAAAATCTGGATTCAAATCACTTCTAATAACAAATTAACAATTTTTTTCAGAGTTATGAATGATAATACATTAGTTTAGTATATTTATAAGAGAATTTTGTAATACAATCTTTTAAACACATACATATATTTACTTTTTAAATAATTAGCATAAAAATGAATTCATATATACTTGCATAAACATTATTATTATTGCCGAGATTACAGTTGATTGTATCTATTATTAAAAACATTGAAATTTTATGTTTGTGAAGTTTTTATTCTTACGTTCCAACTCCTTCTTTGCTAATCGAATTCAGGGATATTAAACATATATCCTATGATTAAATAAATAAATCAAAGCAATGAGAACATTATAATCAGATTTTTATCCCCCTTTCTACAAATATTAAAACATCACATGATCACGATTGATTCCTCAGGCTTACATTTAACAATTACATCTTTTTTATTTAACATTTTTATATTTTATAAATTTTTTCAACATTTTGTCATAAAAATCAATCTTCGAACTCTGAAAATTGGGAATTGCTAGACACCGGAGTCGGCTTTCATTTTAATAGTTTGTGATAATTATTAACTTTAGTGAGTAAATTGCAATCTACCCCCCCCCAACCCAGTGTCTGATTAATTAAAAAAGGGGTAAAATTTACTCTTTTTTTTTTCATGTAAAGTACCGTAACTTTTCCAATCCACACACCCAAAGAAGCCCGCCTAAGTCTCCGCTATATTTACTATTATTTGTTATTAAAAAAGTTACGTAACTTTTTATGGATACACACACACACATGCATACAAAAAAAATGCCATTCTCTGATTAATTACTGTCCCAAAAAGATCAAAGTCATTGTAAAATTTTGTTTGAATTTGTTAAATTTTGTGGAAATTGTTAATATAAATGACTTTGATTTCAAATCAGTGTCTTATTAATTAAGGTTTCAAAAAGACTAAAATTTACTCTTATTTTCTATTAAAAAAGAAACGTAACTTTTTATATCTACACACACACACAACTATCCAAAAAAGTCTCTAACGTACTATTATTTGCTATTCGAAAGTAACATAATTTTTATCGACACACACACACACCAAAAAAAAAAAGCCAGTCTCTGATTAATTACTGTCCCAAAAAGTCGGCTTACATTTTTATATATATTTTTTCTTCATGCGTCATAGCATCGGCCGGGAAGCAAACCCGCTAACCCAGGGCAACTGCTTGTAAGGCAGCTGTGCTGATCTCTCGACCACTAATGCTTGACTACATTTTTATATTTTGTTTGAATTTTTAAATTTTATGGAAACCGTAATATAATTTACTTTTATTTACTATTCCAAAAATAAAGTCAATAGTTCTATAGAATCACTGGCCGGGAATATTATAACTATGTGTTTTTGCTTCCTGTCAACGCTATCAAGTGGCTGACATGATAGATCAGAACACTACTGATTTTCCTTACATTTGTATTTGTAATTTAAATAATCACAGCTCTGATTATCATGAACTTCACCAAAAGTGCACTCAATTTTAGGTTATAAAGAAGAAAGAAATCACTTAATTATGTAGATGAACAAACATGAAAATTTGACTATGTATATACAGCATATATTGTAACTGAAAGATCCACCCGGACCTTAAAAGGCAAAATTAATAATATAACACAAGACTGTTACGATATAAACAGGTCGTGGCCAAGGTACAACGTGAAGATCCATCACAACATTACATGAAGGTATAATTTTTACCCCAAATAAATTATGTGACATATTCATTTAGTAACTATTCTCACTAATGACTGTATCTTAAAACTACATTTACATGAGACATTATGGGCAACCATGGACAAGATAGTAATGATTTATGAAAAATTAAATGTATGATCCATTACATCAATATTAACTATCACATGGTGAATAGAGGCCATTTAACATGACAGTAATAATGATAATCAGCATCATAATAGGATTGATCACTGCTCAGATATACTGTACTCAGGATTTTAATACAGCAATGTTATGTAGGGTATTTGCTTTGTAATAAAAGGTAAGCAACATTAACTTTAGGTTCTTTCATCATTAATTTAAATTGTCAACTTGAATCGATAGCAATGAGATTTCTTAAAGCATCAGCTATAATATTAGAAAATAGGTTCAATCATAATATTGGCTAGCAAATCTATTTATTAATTTTGGTCCCAATATCATAAACATCAATAGAAGTAATAAATTCCTGGATTATATTCTATAACTAACAAAGCAAAACTAAAGTGATGATGAAGGTAATGGGATTTTATTATGCCCTGTACATCACTAATTACCCAAGAACAAAGCATTAAGATATTCTAGAATTTCCAGTAAACCTTGTGTGCATTATCATTGACATTATGTGCTCTAATATCTGACATTTTATATGATGGGTTTTTTGGTTCTATGAATGACAAATAGCAACGATATGTTTAAGTTAAATTATAAAATTAATATTTATTTACAACTTAATCAATACCAATAAATAATTGATTAATACCATGACAAAAATAAATAAATAAATAAACACAATGAAATACCATATTATCACGTACTTGTTTTTATACATGGATAATGTACATAAATTTCACAATATAAGATTTTCTTACTAATTGACTTGATTTCAACCATTGTGGGAGAGAGGATGGGTTCAAGCATCCCCAGTCAATGACATCTCCGATATGTCAATAATAGAGCTCATGCACCCATCCCCCAGATTTATAATAATAGTAATAACTGGTATTGGTAAACATGCTAAAGCTGGTCATGGAGGTAATTTATCAAAAAAAAAATTTGAATCTCAACTCAGCTTGAAATATCATACAAATTGGCATGTAATAAATTATAGAAATAATTTATCAAATGCCCTTTTAACAGCTGACAACTGAACATGCTGGATCAATCTAAAATGAGGGAAACAACATCGCATAATAATGGCATTTATACAA
Source organism: Epiperipatus broadwayi (assembly GCA_028023455.1). Lineage (NCBI taxonomy): Eukaryota > Metazoa > Onychophora > Udeonychophora > Euonychophora > Peripatidae > Epiperipatus > Epiperipatus broadwayi. Next base: position 26,074 of record JAQFVV010008150.1, read on the forward strand.
CAAATAGCAATGGTATTCCTGCAAATGTATTCATACACACAAAGGAATAACAAGCATTAAATGTCCTGTGGGTTTTCTAACTATTGTCAGAGCAATAAATACCATTACAGATTTTTTTACAGATTAACCCACCAGTCTCAGAAGTGAATATAAAGAATATAATAAAATGGCAAGAGATCATTCTTCAGAATGAACCAATAGTGCAGAATAATGCCACCCAACATTGAAATAGTGTGCAGTCATTCACTACCCAAGTAAAAGAGAGTATAAAACTACCCTCATCTATAAAAAATGCTAAATTAGGAGACTTGTCTAATCTTTACAAGGATGAATTAAGACATAAAATGAAGTACTTTAGTGTGGGAAATAACAGATAATGGCTGACTCTGCATAGAACATGGGTGAAATAATGATACATAGTAAATATAATATTGGGCTAATGCACAGGCACAAAAGCTCTGGAAAAGACATACAGAACTAAAGTCATTTGGTGTTGGTTGCGGTGTTATAGATTCATTAAATAATCATAAAACCTTTACACTAAGTGTTGTTCCCTAATAATTGATTCTCTTCAATCCCTAAACCATTTGTTCAATCTCAATTAATTTACCTTTGATAAATAATTATTTTAGGCACAATATGATGTATACCATGAAACTTCATACATATATAAAATAATATAACAATAGAAACCAAAATAAAATACATACTCATTTAAATAACTACACTAAATTAAAATACATAATATTTCAAGTGTATTGAAATATTCAAACCAATAAAATCAATAACACATTTTCTTATAACTTAATGATCAACTTATAAATTGGATAGTTATTCAATTACAACATATAGAATTTTATGACTTTGACTGTATCCCTTTTTGTTTTTTACCCATAATGAATATTGCATAATTAATTGATTCATAAAGTAGGCTCTCTGCATATGCGAGATATTTATAAAAAAATAGGACATGTATAATGCTGTTATGTGTGAAAATATATCAACTCCATCTAAATAATCTCTTAAGTCACACAAATATAGAGCATCCCTCCACATTAACTAATTTCATTATTTATAACTAAAGTATTCCTCAAAAGTGAACAAACTTTATTGCTTCTATGTAGGCATTACTCCAAAATTAAAAATATTCCATTACTTTTAATTTGGTGAGTGAGTGTTGAAGACTAGGGGTGATTGTGCAAGCAAATAGCTATCCCATAATTGTCATGACAGTTAGTAAAGCTAATTTTCTGGTTAACTGTTATTTTTCTTTCAACAGCTGTTATTTTTTTAACAATAACATGATAACCTCACAGAGTGGGAATGTTATCTCTAATATAAGTTAAAAGTAAGATATAGCTAAATCCTTATTGTTCAGACATTTTAAAATTGTTATAACATTTCGCTCCACACATGTATGGCTTAATTATATAATTTGAAATCATAAAAGTAAATATTATATCCAAAGGTTAATATAGTCTGTAAGCAATAAAAAAATATTTTCAGGTAGACTGATCTTTAAAGAGTGTTATCAGTACATTTCAATTATAAACATTTTGGAAGATAATCAGGAAGTTAGATTCTCAGTTAGCAGGCTTGAATAGATTTGTTTTAAGTTTAGCTACCTCATATTATTAACACACAATAACATCAGCAAGTTGAATTATATAAGAAAAATCTTAATTTGATTTCTTTATCCTTAATTTTAAGGAATAGCATTCATATCTGTTACATTTTTTAGCAGTAACATCCTCTTTCCTTTTTATCCAATTACATTTCTCCTCATTTACAATTTCTGTTAAAAATGAAAAAGAAAAAATGTGTTTGTTAACATTCTATCAACTAATTCAAGATCAAATTAAATAATTTTAATTAAATCAAAATTAATCTTTAGAATTAGTCAAAGAGAAATAAGTAATTATTATTTATATCTTACTACATTTGATATAATATGCTGCTGGTTTTCCAGGTTAAATGCAGCTTGTCTAACTCAGTGATTGGAAAAGAGCAAAACTAATATATGAAAAAATATATATAGAATAAGCAAACAAAAAAAAAATGAAATTACATAATCTCATCAAGATAATTTGAATACAAGCATCAAGCATATACAAAGTGCTAACTATGGTAATAAAGCCACCTAAAAGAAGCCAGAGAAATTTCTTAAGTCGTTCCACCAAGCTATATTTATACCAAATATAAGGTTACTATATAAGAAACAGATATTGTTTAAAAGTTAGTGATGGTGTTTTAGCAGTAATTACATATTAGACTGTTTCCACCATCTAATATTAACTATTAAATGTCTTTAGAAAAATTAAAATTTTATTTAAATTTTTCAGATACATTCAATTAGTGCACATACAATGCTTCAAGTGATATTATTCCCCTCTCTTCTTCAGATATTACTGACCTAACTAATGATAGTACTAACAAGGGAATTGAATTTGGACTTTTAGATGTGCAGATATAGAATTTAAACTGACTGAACTATTCTGTCAAAGGCAACAGTCAGTAGAAATTTTAGATATTTATCTATGATGATCCTCTTCAGTTCTCCACTACTCTTTCATACATTTATGAGAATCTTTCTGATTTCTCATTTTTTTCTACTAGCAATATTATTTTATATATTTAATCATGATGACCTCTTCTGATTTCTCCACTTTTGTCTAAGGCTGAGGTTATTCCTTTAGGAAAAAATGGAGAAAATCAGTAAGACTTACACGGATAAGTGTTTGAAATTTTTATTAACAGTTGCCTTTTACCGAATAGCTCAGTTGGTTAAAAACATTACCTTAAATTCAATATTCAAGGAATCTAGAGTAATGTTGTGCTATATACTAATATGTATGCTATATCTAGCAGTTGGAATGTATTTGAAAAGTTTAAATAAATTCTGAATTTTATTAAAGACATATAGTAATTAATATTAAATGATAGAAAATAGTTCAATATATAAGTACTACATAAATGTTATATAGCTTCTACATGATAGTATGAAATAGAAATATAAAAGAATGAAGAAAATGCATTTTTATAATCAGGATATTTTGTTTGCAGTTTTTACTTGTTACAGTGGATAGGGTTGAGACAGTTTTATAGATTATTTCATGAAGGGAGTATTGCATGATATCGTATATATACGTTTTCCAATGGGGTTTTCATTTTGAATCTATTAAAAATAAAGCAAGAATATCTTTTCTTGGCTTTTAGATTTATGGTTTTGCAACCAGTAAAAACTTGGCAAAAGATCTTCAGCAGGTCATAGCTTGGATGATTATTAGCTTAAGGATGGAGATCAAATGTTTTGTCAGAAAAGTGGATGTGCACCCAAGATGCTGCATGAACAATATAAATAAATTTAAAAGTTTTGAATTTCACCATAGTGATATAATTACTTCAAATAAATAATTGCATATATGACTCTTGTTCTGAAAAATCAAATCCAATGCAATATATGGAATTTATTTCTTGTAAAGATTTCCTATCACCAAAAATAAAAGCAATGGAAAAATGATATTGATTTGTAACACTTTGAAAATATAATATTTAAAATCATGATTCATCAGTATGTTTTTCAACTTAATGGATATGATTATATTGAATCTACAATTTAAATGCCAGTATAGTACATATGCTTAAGCTAGATATAATTAGAGGGGATTTTTAACTCCACACTTTTTTAAGTTCCTTTAGTCATTCACTCCATCCCATATTGCCCAATATATGTGGACAACATACACGTGGAAAAGATAAATACATATATTGAAGATCATTTATCTTTTGCACATGTATGTGGGCAAGTGTATCAGTTGTATAAGATGAAGTGGATGATCGAATGGAGCTTTAAAGTCTGTTCAAATCCACTATAATTACCTTTAGTTTAGAAGTATATATACTATACTGGTATTTAAAACATACAGATTCAGCCAGTATTCTGCCCATCCCTATTTCTGTGTATTTAAATGGTCTTAAGGTCCTATCATATGAGAAGGGTCAGAATGACTTGCAATCAACATGGGATATGATAACAAAATTGGCAAAACAAAGGCTTTTGAACATACCCTACATCAGATTTTCAAGGATATAGATGACTGAAGAGGATGGAGAGTGAAAAGGATTGAAGCCTATCTATTGAGAGTTGTAGATTTGTTATTCTTAAGATAAGCTAGCACTGATTATGTGTGTGTGTGTGTGTGTGTGGGAGATGATGATCTGGACTAACTGATGAGTGTTGGTTCCGCATGAAATACTTACACTGGAGATCATTTATCGTTTCCACATGTGGTCTTATATATCGGTTGTATAAGATGGGATGGATGATTGAAGGAAGTTGAAAGTCAGGGCTTATATCCCTTCTAATTGAATCTATATAATTATAAAAGCACATTTTCCAGAATATAAATAGAGAATCGCTGAGCCCGGGGACGTTATATTAATGTGTTTTTGGTTAGAATCGAGCCACCCGCGGCTGACACGAAGGATCAGATGAGAACCGTATATAATAATGGAGTAACCGGTCTTAAAATGTTTACTTTTTCACCTTAACAACTTCAAAGTTCTTCCATTTTAAACTAACCACAAATTTCTTATTTGACCAATGACTTTTCTTTTGCCATTTAATGTTTATATACATAGCTCTGTATCATTTAGCGTAGCGATAGACTGAAGCTGATTCTGTAGATCAAAGTCTGTCGATTGTAACCCACCTCTGGCATTTTCAGTGCTCAAATTTCTTACGAGTTTCGGAGTAAAAAAACATTCTATTATTCATTTGGTCCTGCTGGTTTTGAAGCAGTAGTTGGTGGCTGACTCTGGAATTCAAGTCCGGTGAGTCGTTCCTAAACCAATCATTTCCACTATTCGAACTTTTTTTCAAATGTCATAGCATCGACCGGGACGCAAACCTTGAGCAACCTGGGCAACTGCTTGTAAGAAGAAGTCGCGCTGACCTCTCGACCATGAAACCATTTGTTCGTTGTTATTATTATTATACATATATTAAATGTAAAGATAATTTAAAATTAGCTTTCTATTTTAATGGAATTAATTGTTATTACTAAATCTTTTAATTAGTTGCAATGAATGAAATCTCCAATTTTCCATGGTTACAGAAAGATTATTTTTTTAAAAAGTTCAATATTAATAGAAAACAATTACAAAGAAGTTTAAAAAAAAAACCGAGTTGATATTTTTAACTCGCTCATTAAGGAAAAAAACATTCTTTAAATCGAATTCCAGTATCTAGTTTATTTTTTCACCAACTATAGAAAAACCCACACGCATTGATATTTCTGTTGTTGACCTTTTTTTCTCTCAATTAATTCCTTCCTAAAATAAGAGTTTTGGAAATTACTTGATTTGATACTATTTTGTCTAACATCCCCGTTACCTTCTTCACTTGGCAATTTGATAACAATGCAGTATCGTCTGATCTCTAACGTATTACTAATATATAGTTTTTGGACATCATTTTTGTTCATTTATATATATATCAACTTTATCATATCATGGATAACATATCTACTCCTTAGTATGTCCCGAACATGTAGCTTATTTTCTATCATTATAGCTAATCATTCCATAGTGGTTGGTAAAATGGGTATTTTAACTTTTATTAAAATCAATCAAACAGTTTATTGCTTAGGAGTTCATAAGATATTCAAGCACCAGAAGTGAAGTATTGGGTGTTAAATTTTACAGTTAGTCATTCTACCACTGCACTAAACAATGAAGATAACTATTTTCGGTTAGAGGGTAAGCCTAAGAACTTTATAGATTTAAGCCAATAAACATCACATGACCACTCCCTCTTATGCTTGTGTATAACTGTTGTTAAAACAGGCAAAACTCTACATATATTGCCACACATAGCAAGCTAGAGTAATCACTGGATGCCAGAAGGCTTGAGCATAAAATCCCCTCTTACGATCTAATGCAGTGCTCTAAGATCTGAGGCTCCTCACTGACCGAAGGTCATAAGCCAGAAACTAGTCTGTGGGATATTGGATGAGTAGGCACTAGATGGGGATTTTATGCACATGTCCTCTCTGGCATCCATTGATTACTCTTAGCTTGCTGTGTGTGGCAATATATATAGTGAGTTTTGCCTATTTTAACTTTATAGATTGTAAATATTAGAACTGTAAAAGGAATTTACATATATTTATCTAGATATATTTAAGCTATAATGTAACCAAACAAACAACCACCCTTAAAAAAACTGTAAATTAGAAATCATATATTATTTAGTAATTGTATTGTTGTCTGATTCCAATTCTTTAAATCAAAATGATATCAATTTTTGTTTGTACTTTAGGCTGGTGTGGTGATCAGAAACCAATGGTTTGCAGACCACTGGTGGTCCCTGATGGTTTTAATGGTCCGCAAAAAAATCCAGATATTATTTAAATTCGCTAAAGCTCATTTAATAAAATTTTTTAAATAAATTAATTTTGTTTAAGCCATATTATTATATGTAAAATAGAACAAGAATATTATATTGCTAATTGATTTGTTGTGACTTGCAAATCATCTATCTCAAATGTGTTTAATTAACCCCTACTCGATCAGCGGCATAGAAAAAGTTACAACTTAAGAATAAACCAAATTATGTACAATTGACTAAGCATATTAAGCAAACAAATTTGAATCCATGGTGCATCCTGGTGTTAAAATTATTAATTCTATAAATATGTATATCATACTCAATGCTCGTATTAATTCGTACCTTAAAAATTATGTTAGTGGTCTGCAATATCAAAAAGGTTTGCCAACCACTGCTTTAATTTAGGTTATATAAAAATTATAAAAAATATATATAAATTTTTTATCTGTGGGAAAATGGGAAGAATCCTAACTTCCTAGACATTTCACAAGTAAACAACCTCTCCTGTAAAGAGTTATTTAAATTTTCATAATCTTTGCACATGTAAATATTAAAATTATAATGGTAATTTTGGTTTAAGAGTATTATAGTGGGAGTACTATTACTAAATAATGTGATTTCAGTTTGTAGTTCTGGTATTTAATTGACTTGCTGGCCTGCATATATAGTAACTGAAATATATCTAGATAAATATTCAGTAATTTCTGTTATAAATTAATATATATATATATATTGGAATTAAATATTTCCATGGATTATTATAATAAAGAATGGAAAATGAGATTGCAGCCATGTAAATAGAATTAACCTTGATGTTGCCAAGAAACTATCAATTACTACTAATTGACAATCTCTGGAGCCAAACAAGTTTTCTCATTAACCTATAATAATTCCCTTGCTGGAGTTTTTGGTTGAAAAAGGGCACATGGATAGTATGTCATTTCTATTCTTTATTGTATATATATACATTAAAAACCTAAAGCTAAACTAGTCAATAAAATAATCACAATTACTCCAAATTCACAACTCAACTAGACCAGCCAAAAAATATCAACTCTAAAACATAACCAATGGTTTCACTGCTACAAGCAGACTTCTCAAGTGTAAATAACTACACAGTAACATATTTAAGCTAAACATTACCATATTCCCATACACTCTTAATATTAAAAGAACTTTTAAATAAATTAATTGCTTCCAAAATCATACATTTTTAATAATAAAGATTTTTTAATTCTTTTTTATTTTTTTCTTAAAAAAGACAACCTTAGTCTCATCAAAGTTAATAAATGTAGACTGTATCATTTTCATAGAGATATAAAGCAGAACTAAGATATTTATTTCTAACCCTACTCTTATCTACTTTTATTCTTTCATTTAAGCTCAAACTACTCTAACCTTATATATATATCTTCTTACAAAAAATAAGAGTAATATACACTACTTTAGAAATAGTCTTTCAAAAATTTCCTTTGTATTATTTTTTAATAAATTATTTAAAGTAAAGAATAATTGTTTGGTATGTAGTCATTATGTTAAGAGTAGAGAGTTAAGATCTATACTTAACCCTGATAGACATCAATCTGTATCTCGTAAAGTAGTTGCTTTAAGAAATTATTGTTATAGATTCACTAATGAGGGTTCTTTGTTTCAAAAAGATCAATTTTATAAAGATTATTTGAGAGAAGACCACTCTAATAAATTGGTTAAAAGTATTTTATTTAACAGTAATAATATTTTGTAATATTGTAAATGATAAAGAAAAATATGATTTATTTCTTTGCCATTTAAATTATCTTTTTTATAGAATTGTATGTAAAAATAGTAATTTGTTTGGAAATAAGAAAATTGATTGAAGAAAAGATATTACTTTGAATAATTTATTAAATAATACAAAGGAAATTTTTGATATAAAGACTATTGGTGCAAATTTAGTACGCGATCTCTGCCATTTTGAATTTCAAACACAGCCAAAAACATCATCTGACACATCTAAGTGATAAAAAACTAAGCGAAAACAGGAAAAATTTAGAACTTGGGTCACGTGACTTGGAAAAATCCGCCAAAACACACAGTTAAAAAAAAAAGAAGCCAAAACACGAAAAATTAACATTTTCTCATTTTAAATTATAAATCAAATAATTTATATATAGAGAGAGCAAGATTACTATATTTAAATCTTAATCAATAAATGCTAGTTATCACTGCCTAAAAAAGTACATAATAATACAAATCAAATAATAATATAAATCAAATAATTTATATATAGCAAGATTACTATATTTAAATCTTAATCAATGAATAGTCGACCATTTGGTTTCCTGCTCCTCGGTTTGGTAATTTTACATTTGACACCTTTGAACATCCAAAAGGTGTTTGACTGTAGCTATTTTCAAGATTGCCTTTGTGGCTAAAGATGCACCGCACTTATATTTCTTCCCCTCTCCCATTGTCTACTTTTACATTCTTATTTAATGGTTTTCAGTTTTTATATATGTTTCTTTTAACTGTAAAATGCTTTAACTTTGAATAATTTACATTTTTAGCTTTAGAAAGATGCCAAGTATTATATATATACACACGCACCTATTACAAATGTGTGCGGATTTGATATTACATTTTTTATACATCATGGGAGATAGCTTTGGCTTTTTTAAGTAAAATGAAGCAAGTATATCTGGGCGTACAGATGATATTCACCGCTTCAATATATAAAATCATACCTCAACAAATAATTTAAGAAAATGTTTAGAAAAATACAGAAAATCACTCTATAATTATTTTTGTATAGAAATTCTGAGAATTAAAAGTAACTTTCTTGATATGATGGTGAGAACCGAATAAAGGCGTATGAAGCTCTCTTACTATAGTGCGGATGTGATATAAATATTACCCCGGTCACTATTAAAAGTTAGTTATATACAGCTTACTTGTACACAAACATATATACGCGTTAAAATATAAGAAGATAAAACTCATTAAAGTCTTCATTTGCATTTCATCTATATCAGATCTACTCTTGATTATGTCACTATAATCTGTATATCTATTAACATTGAAATGAGTTTTACTATCAACAAAGGAAAACAAAAAAACATATATTTTAAAATAAATATAAATATTTTATTTTTTTAAAAAAAATATTTATTTTAATTAATAATCGCTTTGTGTCTGTAATGCCAGTAATATATATTAGACATATATTGAGTAATATATGACTTCTCACACAAATAAAATTATGAGTGCATAAAGAAAACAAATAAATGAAATATGATAAATAAATAAATGGTTATTGGGTTTTTTTACCTTCATTATCAAAGCTGTAAAAGCTAAATGATTTGCTGCTTGTGCTAAATTTGCACATACAGTTTTACATTTCATACAACAACAATTTTACTTAAATTATTGGCTTACAACTTGATAATGAAAGTATTCCTTCAAAAATACTAGCCATTTATTTATTTATCGTATTTCATTTATTTGTTTTATTTACGCACTCATAATTTTTATTTGTGTGAAATATATATATTTCCCTTATATATTACTTTAATTTGTATAAGGGGAGAGGATGCCTTAGATATTATACATATCAGCCACATCAAAATGCTACCGAGAACCTTTTTAGGCAATGATAACTAGCATTTATTGATTAAGATTTAAAATATAGTAATCTTGCTCTCTCTCTATACTAAATTATTTGATTTATAAGTTAAAATGAAAAAATGTTAATTTTTCATGTTTTGGCTTTTTTTAAACTGCATTTTTTGTGGTTTTTCCCAAGTCATATGACAGAAGTTCTAATTTTTCTGTTTTAGCGTAGTTTTTTTATCATAGATGTGTCGACGAATGTTTTTGGCTATTTTTGAAATTTCAAAATGGCGAGAGATCGCGTACTAAATTTGCACTCACCAAGACTATTCCTGGAGTAATGTATATTGTCCCTTGTTTTTGTAAGAAGGTATATATGTCAAAGTAGCCTGAGTTTAAATGAAAGGGTACTGTTGGTATTAGTCCTATTATGATGTATTACTCCAATGATGTATTACTCCAAGTTTGCAATGTTTAAGATAACATCTCCATAATATGTGTGACAAACTTAATCAATAACATTTGTCCACAGGTACAATGGTGGTATTTTAAGCATATCACAAACTTAGAATAATAATATGTCACTGGACGTAATACATAATAGCTTGTGTAATATGAAAAAATTAATGGAGACATATATTAATTATGGAAAAAATGCAAAAGACATTAAAAAATTAAATGAGCAGGTAAGAAGTGAATTGTGCATTTATTAGACGACACTGCATGTGACTGAAAACATTCTCCTTCCTGCATACTACAGGGCTTTGCACCGTCATAAACTGTGTGTTCAATCTAAAAAAAGAACAAAATGGTGAACTGTGTCTTAGCACAATATAAAAATTATTTTCAAAAGAAAACAAATATTTTTGTAAAAAAATATATACTATTTAAGATTTTAAAACATTTTTAGCAAAAATAAATGAGATAAATATAACATTTAACTAGCAATGTATTTTTAAATTTAAAAAAACCCACTTTATGTATCTGAATACTATTGGCTTTCTGAATCATCTTTTGTTCACTTCAATCAATAAATCAAGCTTCTTAATTTTTCTTAAACATTTTCTTTCTTCATGAAATAAATGTGAGGAATCAGAAAGTCACTAATATTTAGATAAATAAATAGTGATTTTTAAATATGGTTATATATAGAGCTCAAAACAAGCTTTGTAGAATATCCCCAACCTCATGAATGCCATGTGCTCTATATATAACATTTGTAAATACAAGCTTATTAAATTAGGTCATGGGTGACATCTGACTTGGATTTTTTTTTTTGTAATTAAATATGGTTATTTAAAGTCAACATGTTATAATTTGCTAACTATGAATAAAATGATATTGTGTTAAAAGTATTCTAAGTTTTTGATACAAAGATAAAATTATATACTATGCTAGTCTTCTTATGTTATATATATAATTCTTCATATTTGTGATGTACTCCTCCAAAACTTGAAATAAACCTTGAATTATTATATTGTTCAATGAAAATTTTTTCAGATACATGCATTTTACCAAAAATCCTTATTTAGAGGTAAACTAAAACTTTAAAACACATGAATGTCCACACAGCTATGATCAACAGACTTTTTATTTATATATCAATTGCAAAAAAAATTGATTTTAGCTTGAATGTTTTAGTGTGATCACTTTTTCTTTAGGGACATCCTTGTAACACCCCCAAATGATATCTATTACCCAGAAATAACTAGTGGGTACCAGTTGAAGCAGCAGAATAATATTAATATTAGCGAGGCTATGAGCATACTATTGAATCTGATATACATGTTAATATACATATATATATTATAACAATCCGGAGAATGGCCTTAACGTAATCTGCACTACAGGGCGCCATCTAGGCATTGGAACTTAGGGAAAATTTATGCTAGGCAGATACGTAAGTAAAAAAAATATATATATATTTTTATTTTATATTTTGATTCCGATTGTTAGCCCATGTCACTAACTCAACGAGTAGCAGAGATTAAATAATATAATAAATTCTTATATAAGAATATATAAAAAAAGAATAAAATAAGCCACTGCCAGTAATTAACACACAAACATTTATTTATGCACATATATATAAAATTTATTTTGATTCCGGGAGCCATAGCTCCATGTCACTAACTCAACGAGTAGCAGAGATTAAATAATATAATAAATTCTTATATAAGAATATATAAAAAAGAATAAAATAAGCCACTGCCAGTAATTAACACTCAAACATTTATTTATGCACATATATATAAAATTTAAAATTATTTTAGTATTAGTTTTACATTTTAAAATTTAACTGCTACATTTTTAACTTTGATTTTAATTTACATTTAATTTTTTTGTAAATTTACATTTTAATTTTTTTATAAGTTTGCACAGATGGATTATAAAATGTGTTTTTAATGTTGAGTATAGATCGGTTACATAGATTACACGGTCAAAAAAACATTTCAAAATAACACATAAATGATCAAAATACAAAGTCATTGATACCGTCAATTGCATAGGGAATACAAGAAACCCAATGGTGTTCATCATAAGACACCGTATTTGACACCAATAACTTAAAAGACATCCGACATAAATACATCTTAGATACTCACCGTAACGTATAAGTATTTACCGAATGTCTATATATTTTGATCAAATATGAAACCAAAAACATAATCACCCGTAACGAACCCATGCAAGCGTCTATACCCAACTTAAATTTAATGCATTTTTATTTAGTGTCGAGTATGAATAGACTACATAGATTTGCATTTGAAGATAAAACATTCTATCCCCATCTAACCTTAGGCCAAAAGTTCGCAGTCAAACTGGCATCAATCCATCTGATATATTAATGTATTCAATGTAATACGAATACGGCAACACAAGAAGGTTAAGATAAGACATTGACTCTCGTCAGATAGGAATATTACATCTATCTACCGAGAAGAACAATAAAAAAAAAAAACTCCATAGAAACGGACTGCGGTCATTTTGCCGACTTACGATCGCATTCCCTAGGCAAGAGGAAGTGTGCGGCGTATACAAGCGATTCTGCCCATAGCGAATCTTGCATTACATCTACTAACTACATCAATATATCCAATCCATTGACCCAATTCAACAATGACATGAATAACCTAAGAGAACCCTCCCCTAATATAACTTTACAAATCTATACAGCCATTCACGCCCGACTCTAAGTTTATCATTGATATATTTTAATTTATTGAAACAGAAATCATAATAAAACTTAAAGAACAAAAAAAATTAAATGGAAATGATTTACAAAAAGAAATACATCAAATAAAATTATAACTAATTAACAAATAATTTAGTTTAGTCAGATAGGAATCTATTTCTACTTTTTTTTTCAATACAGGGAAAGTTTATATTTTAAAGTTTTTAATGTTTTCAAATGTTCATTAGTGTTTCAAAATGTTTTCCCAAAGTTCTTCACGATTTTTTAAAATGTTCCTCTTTATCCATTGCATGCCATTTGGAATCCACGTTAAACCCCCGATGATCCTGTTGTCCTCCAGTATAAAAAAAGTGATGTTTCATTTCTTTTTTTTTATAACAACTGAAGGAATTGAAAGTGCGTCTTTCAATCCCTTCACCTCCAACTCTCCGACTTAACACATCTCCATCTTCTAATTAATTAAATAAAATCATTTCCAAACTTTTCCTTTTATATTAATTTTAAGGATTCAATTGACATTACGTCATCGATGTGATGATCCTTTCGCGGAGGTCTGATTTCCCCAATAGATCCTATTGTTTTTCCTCTCCTATCTGACCATTGCTTATACATTTGAAATGCCCAAGGGCTAGCTTACTAATTAAAATAATCATTTCCATTTAAAAAAGATTAATTAATTTGTTTTCAAACTTAAACATATATTTTTATCTCTAAATCTTTTCTGAAAATTTAGTTTTAAAATACTTTTTCTTTAATAAAATTTTATTTTAATAATTATTTATCTGTGTGATTTTATATATATGCAAGTTTAGTATAGAATTTTAATTTTCAATTTTTAATTCTTAAAAAAAGAAGTTTTATTTTATGAACTTTTATTTTTTTATGTTTACTAATAAAAAAACAATGTAACGATGTCTGTGCTCATTACAATATATTATGTGT
>JAQFVV010008151.1:0-40143 GCA_028023455.1 Epiperipatus broadwayi
TACTTATAAAATTGAAATGAAATGTCATAATATGGATGATGACAATGGCCAACCAAGTTTTAACACTAATTCTACACCAGCTGGTTTGTGAGCAAAATCAATTCTACCTTTATTTTCTTTCTTATAAGCAAACTATCTTACACTTGGCTATGAATAAATGATGGGAAAACATTCCACAGAAATAAATGAGGGATAAGAAGACTCATAACTAATCATTGAAATAACAAAACACTGTGATTTTCTAGCCTAATTCTGAGGCTTAAATCTTGGTGTGGACATTTCTCATCATTGAAAAACAAGGGAAATACACTAATTTACTTCACATTCCATAATTATCATAAAATACAATTACTTAATCTGAAAAATATAATCCATTGCTGACAGTATTTCAACAAATATCAAAATAAACATAAAGATTTATACACAATCATTAGTAACAATTTTAGCTTGTGTTACTGCTCTCCCCCCAATTTCAACAGATTCAAAAACAATACTAAAGACCAGACCCCCCAATATATGCCCAGCAAGCAATTTACAAGATTGTGGTGTGTGTAGTAACAATAATTGCCAGGCAGCATATTATGATGAGACTAGGGCATCCACCCACACAAGACTCGTACAACATGTATATGCATACAATAAAGCTCTGGTTGATTCATCCCATCCTTCTATTTTTGCACAGCATGCAGTTTCTATAGGACACCAGTGCAGACCAGACAAACCTTATGTGGTGTGCAGAGAGCAGCATGAGTTGTGAAAAAGAGTTTAAGAGGCATACTATATCATCTCTGATGTCCAAGCCATGAATAAAAAAACATTTTATGCCAGCTCCTGGAAGTGGAAAATCTAGAGCAATAAAAATCTAGCCCAACCTAATTTGCATATTTTATTCAAGCTAATTCTTGAAAATCAAGGCTTAGACCTTCAAAAGCACTTGAGTATAAAATTTATCATTTGTTAAGATGGTGATTGTCTATTTACTATAGAAATAGTATTTATATATCTTATAATTTACGTGTGTATTTATATTAACACAAATATAGATTTTACACATATGCAAACTAACACATAGTTGAACATTAAATATGACAAATATTCAAGTAAATTAAGGAAGAGTTCTCTCAATCCCTGACAATATAACATATAACATAAACAATTTCCTTCTGCAAAGTGACTAGATACACTTCAATCTAAGCATTAAAAAATAATAAATTCACTCTTAAATAAATCCCTAATCCTTTCACTTCCTTTTGGCACATCATATAATCTTAAACTAATGGAACTTAAGTTATTTCTACTCTCAATTTAACAATTGTTTAAATAGATTAAATAACAGACAGATATATAAGCAGAATAACACATAAAATAATTTTAAATCACATTCAATAAGAAAATATTATAATGACATTAATTAATAACTTATAAAAAAATAAAAATGAATCTCTCATCTCTGATGAAGTATAATATTTTAACTTAGAAATATAATAAATATTACTAAATAATCTTCATTATTTCTAATGAAGCAAAGACAAATTAATTTGTTAGTGTATTTGGCATTAGCCCATAAATTGAAATTAAAAGTCTGATTTCAGACAAACAACAAATCTTTAAATTTGGAGCAAAATAATTATTGAGAAATGGATCTCATAATTGCTTGAAAAATACAAAGATAAAACAATATTTTTTAAGCAATTACCCATTCTCAAAATGAGCTATTAATTCATCAATAGCTAACAGATATTTGTATTGTCAATGTCACATATAGAAATACATGTATGTAATAAAAACAATATTAAAAATAATAAGTAATTACCAACTACAATATTTCACCATATTATACTTTTAAAAAATGTTTTTGAAAAGAGAAATTATAATTGAATAATAATAAAAATATAAGACAAATAATTAGTCTATCTAT
This sequence comes from Epiperipatus broadwayi, assembly GCA_028023455.1. NCBI lineage: Eukaryota > Metazoa > Onychophora > Udeonychophora > Euonychophora > Peripatidae > Epiperipatus > Epiperipatus broadwayi. The sequence continues at coordinate 1,919 of JAQFVV010008151.1, forward strand.
ATTGCAAATGCTAACAAAAATAATAATAATCATTAAAGCTTTTTTAGCTGGAATATAAAAGCTTGTTCACAGTCTGTAGATACACATTTTGAACATGTACAAAACTGATTATGATCATGTATATAACAATAGATATAGATAAAGACATACAAATTTCTTACAGGGAGATAAATAATATTAAATGTGTCCAATTGAAGAGCATTTCAATGTTCTTAGTGATAGCTAATGAAACTGCTGGCAATATCACATATAAAACTTTTCATGATGGCAAATAAATATTTAGTACTGCATAAGTTAAACAATAATTTATTATTTAATTCATTACACTTGTAAAAGAATTTGTTCTAAATTCTCAAAAGTTATTCATTAAGCAATAACTACTTAGTTCATAAATCCATTTAAATCTACACAAACTTAGTTATAAAATCTTTAATAATAATAAAAAAATCAAATATAAACGGAGGCCTAATAAAATGCAAATATCAACATCTAGTTTTTATGCTCTCCCACTCTTTCAGTTATCAGCACATTTAGAGATAAGTTAATTCATTAATTATGAGTCATGCATGCTGTTTCTTATTTCTAGAAAAGCAAATGGTTATGTGTATATTTTTGTCAATAATAATAATAATAGTAAAGCATGTTATAATATGTTATCTACACACATCCTTCCTTTTACATCTATTTCTTTATTGCTAGTAAACATTATCAACAAAGTGTCTTTGAAGTGTTTTATGAAAATGTTCAGCATAAATATTTCAGAATAACAGTAAAATTTACACATTTCAATTATTTCATTAATATTAAAGATTAAATCTAGGCAAATCAATCTTATAATATAGACCTGAATTTGAATTGCTTCTTTAATTTTAGAAATAAAATTTAGGCAAAGTAGATTTGAAATATAAACACACATTTCAATTATTTCTTTAATATTAGAAATTAAAGTCAGGCAAAGCAAATTTGAAATATAAACACCATATGCATCCCAAATGGTGATTTTAAATCTAGATTAGTCAATTAGAATTGTACAGAAGATAGAACTTGCTTACAAAGTACATTTTCATATTAATTCCTATTTTCCTAAGAAGAATTTCTGAACTGTTTTTATCGAGAACATTAATAGAAGTTTTTACTTTTAAGCTTGAACCATGGAAGAATCAATTTGTAGAGACAAAACTGTACTATGTAAAACCTTTTATGGAGAGAGAAATGTAATTAGAAAAAAAAGCCAACTTTTTGTAAAAGTAAATTATTATTTTAAGCATTTGTTTTTTCCACAAATCCAAGGTCATTCAAAAGTTCAACTCTAGAAAGAAAGGTTACTCCTCCCATTGTACTGCCATGATTAGTTGCAAATATGCAAGAAGTTTTCTCTTTTAAAAAAAGAAAGAAAAAAACATTTATCTTTTTAAAATATAAAAACAATATTAAATTGAACCAAGAATGACATATTCTGTATTTCTGAAGTAACAAACAAAAAAATAATTATTTTAGCTATAAAATGATTGATTGTGTATTTGTCTGTTCTACAATTCCCTGGTCTGTTGATCTTTTTGTTCATTTATTGTGGTTAAGCTGGTTATCCAAGCAATTGATTAGAAAATTAATTATTTTACTGTGCAACATAATATTTGGTATACTAATGTAGCACATGAATGAAAATAAAGTTGAAAAATGGCACAAGCATACATGCACATTCATAAATGCTACAACACTGGTACTAAACCAATCTGATTAAAATGAAAGTTTCTATGATGATGAGTCAAACATATTGCACTATTTATAATATGAATTGAAATATTAAAGCAAATAAACCAGAAAAATTACCTAAACAAATACCAATCACTGCCTTACAGACAAACAAAACAATCTTGGATCAACCTAAACTATACTAACAATTTCTGTGACAAGCCACGCCACTTTCTATCATTAAGTACTCTTTAAAAATATTGAATATCTCAGAACTTTCAAATAATATCTGCAAGTGCTTTTAAACATAGTTTTAGGTCATTTATAATGAAAAATTTTAAATTTCAGGTTATTTCATTTTTTTAGTTAGATGCAATCCACTGTTACTGATATAGTGCTATTTAATCACAGTAGGCTTCTGGTGCCTATGTAGATAGTTACATATATATATATATATATATATATATATATATATATATATATATATATATATATATATATATATATATATATATATATATATATATATATTAGTTAATGAAAGTTTTTCTAAATGTAAAAAAGAATAACTACAAAAGATTCTCCATTAGCCATCCACTCCTATTCATACAAAATAATACACATGATTACACACAATTGAAAAAGATAATTGATCTCCAATATTTTTATTTCATGGTGATCCAGCATTCATGAGTTAGTCCAGATCATAATCTCATATACACATAGTCAGTGCTGCAGTTTATATTAAGATAACATCATGTCAAACTTTAATAGATAGGCTTCAATCCAGTCCACTCTTGAACTCTTCAGCCATACATTTTATTGAAATTCTGATGATGGATTGGAATGACTTAATGTCAACAGGCTCATGACAGTAATTTGACAATAGCAAGGGATTTTGATGTTTCATTATCATATTTTCAATAGTATGAATGGCTAAAGAGATGAAGTGTGGAATAGATATTGCAGCACTTATAAAATAAAAGCTTGATTAGAGCTATTGTTAAGCTCTATCTAGTGATCATAAAATGCAACATTAAAAGAAAGCTATGAAATTTGACTTGGTTTAATAATTATAAGTATACCTTTGAAGGCTTTTGCAATGCTATATATTGCAGAGGCTATTACTATATGATGAAACCTAAGCTGAATTCAGACCCATATAGCTAACTTGTTTGTTAGGCTGGATTTGAAGACATTTACATATCTGATAAGATAATGCTTTCAAATTGATAGAAATATGTTTTAGAAGTGCTGAGTTTGAGTTAGTATTTTGGATCTAGTTTCTAGAGTCCCAGTGCTCCACTGTGGTGAGCCACAAGCTCAAAGCCAATTGGTCTGGAGATAGGGATGCCTGATAGAGATTTTGAATATTTTTCTTTTTCGGCACTTATAAAATAAAACCTTGATTAGAGCTATTTGTAAGTGCCATGTTGTGAACACACACACACACACACACACACCCCCCATATATATATATATATATATATATATATATATATATATATATATATATATATATATATATATATAATTCGGCTCAAAGAAGTCATAAATTTTGTAACTTGCTTTTAAACTTGCATTTAAATGATCAATAGATGGAGCTTATCAATAAATATAGTCAGAAGCTTTATTTTATGAGTGCTATAAGAAAAAGAATTCAAAATCTCCCTTGGAAAAGTCCCTATCTCCAGACAAATTGTTTTGAGCTTGTGGCTCTTTGGGTAAGAATTTACACGGAAACTAGAAACTAGATCTAAAATACTAACTCAAAAGTCAGCACTTATAAATAAGTATTTCTATCAATTTGAAAGAGTGAACTTTTCAAACATCTTAAAATATATTCAAATTCAGCTTTACAAACCACATAGCTACATGGATCTGAATTCAGCTCAGTTTCACAAAATAAGTAATAGCCTCCACAATATAGCATCGCAAAAACCTTCAAAGGTACACTTTAAATAATTAATTAAACAAGTCATAAATTTTGTAATTTGCTTTTAAGCTTGCATTTAAATGATCACTAGAAGGAGCTTACCAATAGCTCCTAATCAAGCTTTATTTTATAAGTGCCAAAAGCATTTATGTTTCTGAAAATTTCAGGCTTCCAAATTGATAGAAATGTGATTTATAAGTGCAAATTATTAGATTCTAGTACTTTAGATCTAGTTTCTAGATGTCCAGCACTCCACTGAGGTGAGACATAACTTTGAAACCAATTGTCCTGGAGATATGGACTTTTCAATGGTGATTTTGAATTCTTTCTTTCTTTCAGCACTTATAAAATAAAAGATTGATTACAACTATTGGTAAGCTCCATCTAGTGATCATATATATATATATATATATATATATATATATATATATATATATATATATATATATATATATATATATATATATATATATATATATATATATATAATATTTGATGTCTGTATTTTTAAAGCAATATACATAATTATATAACTGAATATTTGTAAATACAGTAATTAAATAATTAAAAATTTTATCGACTTAGGAGCACTTTCGTTTATCTCAGTAATAATAAAACAAGACACAAATTGTGCAACTTGTCTTTAAACATTAGCTAAAATATTGAATAGGTAGACAAACCACTAGCTCCAAATGGGTTTGATTTATGAGTGCCAACAGAGAAAGAATTCAAAATCTTTATTGGAAAAATCCTCATCTTTCAAACCAATTGGTTTTGAGTCTAATGTGTCACCTCAGTAAAGAGTTAGGATTTCAGTTTGGCAAGTTGCACAATTTGTGTCTTGTTTCATTAATTATTATAAGTGTATGCTTGAGGGTTTTTGTGATGTATTATTGCTTTGGCTATTAATATACGGTGAAACTGAACAGAATTCAAGCCCATATGAATATCTGTTTTATAAGGCTCAAGTTTTAGCCATTATTAAACTATCTAAAAAATTCAAGTTTTTAAACTGATAGCAAGGTATTAAATAACTGCTCTGAGTTAGAATTTTAGATCTAGTTTTCAAAATCCTAACACTTCACTGAGGTGAGCCATTAAGCTTGTAACCAATTGGTCTGGTGATGGTGATTTTCCAATAGAGATTTTGAATTCTCTCTCTGTTGGCACTTATAATTAAAACTTGTTTCGAACTAAAGTGGTAATCTCAATCTAGTGAATATATATATATTATATATATTGTAATGGAGCTGGCCGCATTTTCACAAAGGATTGTGGGAGTAGATCTTACTATGGTCAGACGTTGGGTCTTCATATAGGAGGCAAGTGGTTATGCAATGAAATACATAACTTATGATTTATCTACTTTCAGTAAAGACTAGCTCTACATATTTTATTATCTTAGATACAATGTGGGTCAGTTCATCCAATTCTCACCCTTTTCTGGACACATTATACTACAGTATTCAAACTCTGGAAGTAATTGCTTGGACTCTCTTATCAGAAGAAGTCACACTCATAATAGTTATTTGCATCTCTATATAGGTCATAATTGATTATCAAAATCCTATAAGCATATCCAAATATCATATGATATAATACAAAATGTATATATATATATATATATATATATTAATAATAACAAGTCAGATGTCACATGACCGCCTCTGCACTTACAAATATGTAAAATTAAGAGTTGCTAATAGCTCTAAAAATGTTTTTTTTTATATTTATGACAAATGCTACTACAAGAGAAGGTATTCAAATCATTTTTATCTTGGATTGTCCCCATCTCCCAGACCGGTTTCTACCTATGGGTCTCCTTCAGTGAGGAGTTGGGACATTAGATCTAAAAAACCAACTCACCAAAGCATTTATCTAAAAGATAATTGTTTGAAGAAGACTGAAATCCTCTTTAGACATCTACATGTCTCTTAAAGTCAGTTCTCCAATCAGGTGGGGGCACCATATGGGCTCAACCCTAATTCAGATACTCCATATATGTATAGGCTTAGTTTCTTTAATTTAGCTAAAGCTTTAACAGCAAAAGCATTAATACTAATAATAACAAGTCAGATGTCATATGACTTATATATAATTACAACTTTATAAGAAAGATGGTTAATAGCTCTAAATAAGCTTTTTTATATTTATGATAATGCTACTACAAGAGAAGGCATTCAAATCATTTTCATCTTGATTGTTCCCATATCTCAGAGGGGGGGGGGGGGGGGGAAATCAGTGAGGAGTTAGACATTAGATCTAAAAACTAACTCAAGCAAAGCATTTATCTAAAAGATAATTGTTAGAAGAAGATTCAAAGTGTAGGACATCTGTGTCTTTAAAGTCAGTTCTCCAACTGAAAAATCATATGGGCCTGGAACTTAATTCAGATACTACATATATTAGTAGGCTTAGGGGGATGACTTAGCTAAAGCACAACAGCAAAATAATAATAATAATAATATATGTCAGATGTCACATGACTTATATATGCTTGTACTTAATAAATATGTATTAGAGCGTGCTAAAACTCTAAAATTTTTTATTTATGATAAATGTACTCAAGAAAGGTTCTATCTTGTGTCCCCATCGGTTTCCAAGTCATGACACACTTTTATTATTACTATTATTATTTTGCTTTTGGTAATTAAAGAGCAAATATATGGAGTATCGAAGTCAATATTTTTCAGTTGAGCTATTTAAACATGTAATGAAAGATCTACCCACCCTAAAAAAATGATTTAAGCTTTGTAATTACATAAATAAAAAAACGTTTAGAGTTATTACGGAAGTGCGACGAAAGACTACTAATATTGATGAATCAGTTTGTCTAGATCACGCCCATAGCGTAAATGATTTAATCTTTTGTAGTACATTATCATAAATAAAAAAGCGTTTAGTATTAGCACATATATATATATATATATATATATATATATATATATATATATATATATATATATATATATATATATAATATTAAAGGTTATAATAATTAACTTGATTATGTCTATTTATTGTCTTCTTAAAATAATAGGATATTATGTTAGGTATGTGGAATAATTAAAATAATAATGATTGTGATGGATATAATGAATAATGATTAGCTTTCACAAAACCAGATTAAAATAATCAGAATTATATTAACATTTATTGATTAACAAAAAAAATAAACTAAAAAATACTTATTCATTTTGAAACATGTTATTTGTTGTATCAAGGATGAGCTTCTACCACAATATCTATTTTAATCATATTTATAAAAATAAAGTCCTTATCTTTCAACTCAAATGGTAGAAATTCATGCACTTGACCAATTATTTACAAACACAAATATAAAAACATTAATATATTACATGATCACGAATCTATCTGGATAATTAAAATTTATATAAACACATTAAAAAAATGTTTGTTGTTTATTTAGATCAATGATTATAAATCTTCTTGGGAACTCCCCCTTTATTTACAAATGTCCTTAACATTAAAAAAGAAAAGACAATAAATTTATACCACGGTTATTAAATCATTTATACAAAAGCAATATATAAATAAGATTAGCTAATAATAAACAAACTAACACAAAGTCTGTCATAATCTAATTTACTGCATAATGTAAAACAATACTAAAAACTCTTATCTCTTATTTCACATTGTGCTGTGAAAGTTAGTAGAGTTGGGAAGTTAAATTAATTCTTTACTTTATTTAATATAGTAAAAATTTTTTAAAAAAAAATTATTAATTAAATCTAATACTTTTCCCCTTTCTTCTCTCATAATGAACTTTTCCAAAATGTTGACACATTTGCTTCCAATTGTGAGACTGAAAATATACTGAGAAAAATTTATGGTAGTCATCCGAAATCTAGGCACAGCTGCCTGATGGTGTTGTTTATGAGTCAAAACACATAAAAATGCCATTTCTTCAGCAGGCATTATGGCTAATATAACATTTAAGGTTGTATTAACCCATTTGGCAGGCTGCTTTATGTGACATTGCACAAAAATATTACAGCTTGTTTTGTGCTTCAAAACTATTTAAATGTATTTGTTCTTTTCATAGCTGATTACCTTATCACTTGAGGGTGTTTGAATTTCAAGTCCATCCAACTTTTTCTAATCTCTGTAATAGAGTAATGTCATTTATATTTAAATAATATTGTTAATTAGTAATAATTGTCCTTATCATCCCCACCCTTTCCTAAAAATGTTAATATGTAAAAAATTTGCCAAGGGTATGTTCGAAGATGCTTCGACAAAGCTCACATGCTAAGTCACATTTCAGTGTGGAAAATATACAACACCAATAAAAGGTCTGAGAAGAGCATGCAATTGTTAAACTTTTCAGAATTGCAGAATACATAAAGTGAAGAAGACTGTGTCCTTTTTTCAGGAACATAATGTCCTCCCAAATACCAGACTTTTTATTATAGCAATAAAATAATAAATAAGTTAAAAAAGTCTTAAGTTTGTGTACTTTTTTCATTTCTTTAGAAATTGACAAGTATTTGGATTATCTCTTTTGCAGTGGGGTTAAAATAAATGACTATTTTTGTTGACTTAATGTTAATAATAACAAAGTATGAAAATCCCCCAAAAAGCAGTTTATTGTAGAAGGCAAAAAAGGTAATTCAAACGAAATATAAATAAAAGTAAATAGTGAGAACAAGTTGTTGAAAAAAAAAGAAATTATTGTCTTTTTTTTTACAATTATCTTTTCAAGTGTGGGGGTTGGGGTTTGAAAACAATTTTTACCCCCAAAAACACAAAAAATAGTTTTGATTTAATAAGAAGAAAAACAATTTGGTCAACCCCCCCCCCCCCCAAAAAAAAAGGTTAAATAAATTCGAAATAATACCCAAATAATTGCATTATATCTTTTCATCAGGGTTAAAACAAGTGGGGTTAAATTAAATGATTATTTTTGTTAATAATAACAGTACAAAATCCCCCTCCCCAAAAAAAGCTGTTTATTGTAGAAGCCAAAAAAGGCTAATTCAAATGAAATATAAATAAAAGTAAAAAGTGAAAAAAAAGCTGTTTAAAAAAAAAGTAAAATTATTGACTTTATGTTACAATTATTGATCTGAAAGTGGGGATTTCAAACAATTTTTGAACCCCAACAACACAAACTACTTTTCATTTAATAACAAGAAGAAAAACAATTTAGTTAACCAAAAAAAAAGGTAGAACAAAGTCGAAACAAATCCCAAATAATTATACCATTATATTTTTTCAATGGGGTTCAAACAAGTTTTTTTTCATTATGAAACAGTACAAAGATTTAAAATTCAGAAAAATAAACACAAGATTAAATTACCAAAATCTGTTGGATAAAGAAAAATGTCAGTTTAAAAAACAACAATGAAAATGAATATAAAAATTTGTTTAATAAAAAAGAAATCATGTTATTAATAAAATAAAAATTTGTTGAATCAAAAGGAAAACATGTTCTATAAAAAAAAAAAGTTGTGGTGGCCCGGTAACATATTTGATCGATTTTTGTATAGCTTCAACACCCCAAGTGGCCATGCCCAGATTTCAGATGATTATCAAATTTACAATATACAAAAAAAATAATAGAACAAAAATCACAATTTTTATTCCATTATACTAATTAAAGTTTGATGAGTCTGTTGGAAAGTATTTACTTGCAAGGTAAGTTTCTTTGGATGAAGATGAAATACTGCTCCTTTGAAGAGTGGCAATTTTTGGTTTGGATCAAAAGACAATAATCTTCTCCAGTTGATTTCTCTTGAATTTTATTAGGCATTTATCCAATACAAAGGATGTTCTTCAGGTTTTTTATAAGTGGGTAGATGAAATTTTTATGCTTTCATGGTTTTATTGATGGTGCAATATTCCCTATGGTATGAATTTTTAGCAAGCACACATTGTATAATTTTAATACTATATATATTGAAATAGTAAATCTGATTCAGATTTTCCATTTCACAGTCTGACCCATGTAAGTATTTATTTTACTAACATTTGCTTTTTTTTATTATTCTAAAAAAATATTTTAACATTTTTAACCATCCTGAATAAATCCTAAAATTTTTTTTCATCATATAATTATACTAACACACTGTTAATCTATTTTTATTATTAAAAGAAAAAAAATTCAAATAATTAACTTTGATTTTTTTTTTTACATAGTTTAGATATATATGTTTAAAATGTTTTATTTTTTAGTATAAGAATCCAAGATGGCCTTTTTGAAAAGATTTGTACCTCGATAAGAAGTTTAAAATAAATGTTTAAATTAAAAGCATTGATAAATGACCTAAATCCATTCACTGTGGAATCTCCATTAATTAATAGAGATTCTACATTGTTATCTAAATTAAAACCTAACAAAATTATATTGAAATATAATGATCCTTATCGAGGTACAAACTGTCTAAAATTAGAATAAAAACAATTTCTATTGTTTCTAAAAGAAGATCACCTGAGGCAGCAGGAAGTAATAAATAGTGGCCCTTTTTGGAGAGAGAGTGACCAGAGACCAGACAGAGAACAGAGAAAGTTGTAGAAAGCACGCTATGATGATTGAAGAGTAAAAAAAAGGGTAAATCTGCCCTTTCCTTCCTGAGAGCCAAAATCTTCCATTATGCTGCTGTCCAAACCTGCCTTCAAATGCCACCAGCCATCAACTTTCACCCATGCACTCATACCAGGGAACTCCAGGTAAAATGCCGAAGAGCTTAAATCCTGTCATCAAGATTTTAAAATTATTATTACAATCTAAATGTAGTTTCGTAAAGCTTTAAAAAAATGTCAAAAGTTAATGTTTATTAAGAATTTTTTTAACTGACTCTTTTAACCTTTTCATTAACTCAAGCTCACTATAATTTTCAGTTTTTAATATACATAATTAAGTGAATATGAATTTATTTATTTGTTTTATATTAATTTTTAGCATGAGATTATTTCATGCTTTGATTTCTTTTGTATTTCAACAAGCTTCACTCGCGGGGGCTCAGAGTAATTTGCTAAGAGAGCAAATTATGTTTTATTAGAGGGAGTTTGTGAAAGAACGATTTAATTTTAAAATAAAATAATTTTGATCTATTTTTATTTTGCAAGTGAGGTTATGTCGAATACATATATTTCTAAACAAATCTACCATAATTTCAAGTAAATGTATTATAGATTTCCCAGAATGGGATTTTATTATTTTATATTTCTGTAATTTAAATAGAATAGAATATGCTATAGATTTTTGACCTAGTAACAGCGCCACTGGATAGTGTCAGTTAATTATCATGCCTTTTTTTTAAGTTAGGAAAGAGAGGAGGGGGGGAGGTTTTCGAGAATTAAATTCCCTTATTTCTACATGTATGTTTTTTTTTCTTGTAGGTTAAATATTTATACAAAATAGTTGTTTATGCAGGTTGGTCTCTATGCAATATTAGACCATTTTAAGGCTATTTAATTATAATTCATTCCTATTTAATAATTATAATATCTTGGGTTAATAAAGAATGCTTGGAGTCTCATGAACAGACCTAAAATGGTCATTGATTTGGAATTAGTTTCCATTTTTTGCAAACGCCTGTGAATCGGACAGCATGTTTGAGATAAAGTTGGTTTGTCAGCAGAATTTGTAGAGGCAAATATGAAGGCTCTCCATAAGTCCTATTTCCTATCGATATATGGACACGACATGTGGACATATTGATTTCCCTTTCTATTCTTCATTGGGAAAGGCATATGAGTGTCCATAATCCGGCTCATATTTTCTTACTTATGTTTCTTCTCTCCTGTGCATTCGTATATTTATTAACCTGACATTGTTTTGCTTTTATTTTGCCTATCTAATACATAAGCCTTAGGGAAATGATTCTACTGAAAGGATCTTTGGTCTGAGTAATCGACTCTTTTATTCATTTGCATAATTAGTTAAAATCGTTTGGTTTTGGCTAATTCACATTATATTTTATTATAGGTATGATTTTAGATGTAAGTCCAACTGAAGTGACTTGTTTGCTTTGATAATTAACTGATCTATTTTTTATTATAACCACTTACAGTTTTAAAGTTATTTATAAGCTATGCCAGCAAGGTCCACTAATGTCATAAAACATTAGTTATTGAAAATCTAAATTATTATTTTTTATAAAGAGAAATGAAATCATTTTTTTTCTGTTAGTGGAATAAGATGTCAAATTAGTCTTATCGTCTATTTAATTAAGGTTTTTCTTTAATAGAAATGTTTTTTTAAATCTTATATAAAGAATTCATTAAAATAGTCATTCTTATATATGTGCGTTACGCAGATGTTTAAACCTACCGCTATATTACAAGCTTGTACTAAATGTACATGGGGAATTTTGAAATACATGGTCATTTAATTATAAAATAATTTTTGCCATTTAAAAAGGAGAATAAATGTAAACAAAATTAAAGATGTATAAACTTCACAAAATCAATTGTACAAACTCGATAATGTCAACGTTAACCACTAATATAAATAAAGTCACCATGAACTCCTATAATGATAAAGATAATTTAAAGATTGTATTTTTTGTTTTTAGAGATTGAGTTAAACTAATGTAAAATAACTAATGTAGAATGTCTAATGATTTTAAATATATATATATATATATATAACTAAAACAATCTTCCAGTGTTCTCGAATCATTTTATTTACTTTTATTTTAAATAAATTTTGATTTTTAAATATACCTATCACCCAAGTTCTCATATAAATATAATAAAATAAAATCTCATGCTTTAAGACCCAGCTGCCGGCACAGTGAAAATAAGGAATTGATCGTAGCATCGAGAAAGGCTATTGATTAGATCTTTGACCTGGGGATATAGGTAAATTGGGCAGAATTCACGATGTACCTGATTTATCTATCTTGTACATGGTCAGACTCGAGATACTTTACCTGTATTCAGGGTTTTTTGGTTTATTTACTTTTAATTAAGTATTTGGTAGCGATGTTTCTATATACTAACACAGTTATTTAGTTTATCTTCCTTCTTTTACATGAATCCAACTAAAGTTTCTTAATCCCCAAATGAGAAAATCTTTTCTTTTAAATTGTTTTTTCCAATTGATTTGTTTACTTTAAACGTTTGGCTTCTGATAATTCTGAATATTATTTGAAAATGATTTAAATTTTAATATATATATATATATGTCCATTTTTGTATTTGAATTTTTTTATGCAGAAAAAAATTAGCTTTTGTTTTACAAATGCATTATCTTAGAAGGCAGAACACCATATACCAATACCACTTTTAGATCGTAGTTGCTTTTAATATATAAACCTTGTCATTTTCCATTGTTTATTAGACATAATCAATATAGTAGGGATTAAAACAATCATTTGTGAGCATTTTAAATTTCGTTTCCACAGTTGGTTGCTATGTGATTAGATTTTAAATTATGTCATGTTTTGTGAGATTTACATACAAGAATTTGATATAATTTTTTTTAGTTAGTGACACATGACACATGTTTTATTTCAGTGATAGTATACCTATATGTTTTCCCTGGTTGTTTAATGTTTTTATCTTTTTTTTAAATAAAAAGTTGTTTATTGTATATCTATGTATTGGAAAGGAAAAATGCTAATATTACTAAATTGTTTGGCAATTTATTGGTTAGGCAAATATTTTTATATGGCTCCAATTGGCAGAGTGCCCTAAACATTGGATGGGATGTTAGGGTTGTAACTCATCCCTACTATATATATATATATATATATATATATACCCCGTAAAGAAATTATTATTCTATCTAGAAATTCTTTTATTGATATAACCAATCATATTATCTTGCACTTGTGCCACTAATTTTCCTGGTTGTTGTTAAGGCAACCAAAATAAAAGCAACATATCTATTAATTTTCCAATATGATCTAAAATACTTTTCATGTAATACAATTGTACATACAATTCTCTTAAGCCATGCCATGCTGGTAATATTGATCATAATTAATCACTCCTTAATTTAAGAGCACTTATAATAATGACATTAATCTCAGGGTTCTCTGTTATATTTAAGAAAAATGCTCGGCAGTATTGTGTTGTCGCATATGACTGACATTCTGGTCGGCTATAGGAAACATTTACCTTATTTAAATTCCAGGTATCTTCATCCACATATCACTATTATAATATTTAAAGAGATGATAACCATATTCAATAACAACGCATAATTTTGAATAATACAGCCCTTTTTTATCCAGAATCTCAGTCAGAATGATGAAAAGACAAGGGTGCTTTTGTGTCCTTCCATCATCCATGACAACACAATAATTTAACTAAGATTTATTACTTAGACACTTCACTTAAATGTGTACGGAACAATGTGCAACCAAAGCTAGTAGTTTGGGAATAAAGTCATTTTTACACACACATAAAATAAAATGTCTTGGTCTGAAGTTTTCAATCCCATAAATAATTCTTATTAAACTAAAATATAATGAAATATTCCAATCTGCTTAAATTTATCTGTCTGGTGTATTGAGTTTTAGGAGTTTAATGATTTCGGACTCAAGGAAAGCATTGCAAGTATTATGCAAATACACTTTTATTTAGCACACAAGAAAAATGACTCTAAACAATGTGTAACAAGACTATAATTTATTATTAAAGTGTAACAAGATTATAATTTATTATTACAGTTTAACAGGACTATACTTTATTCTTAAAACACTAAACAAACATATATAATTTATTCGATCCCATATGGATAAAACAACATGTAACTAACATTAATTTGTCTATACTTTTAGACCTGGATTAGAACTACTACTTTATCTTTTTTACAATTATGCAAATTGAATAAAAAAAATACATTTTATTATCGATACATCAACTCATCCATTTAGTGTATCTTATATGAGCTTCTACTTAACTTTATTAACTAAATATTAGTTTTGGAATAAAAACAATCTGATTATATGCAATACGTAAAATGATTTTTATGATAATATATTTAATTAAACGATGGTTTGTATTTAGATAACTTATTATAATTTGTGGGCTATATATCAAACGTTACACTTACTATTTTTATATTTAACTTAATACCACTTAAGTTGTGATACACACTTTATTCATAAGGATAATTTACATTATTAGTGTTGCTTACTCATTAACCAGAATTAAACATTGTATTTGAATCCTCCATTGGTAAATAAGCATTTCTAAATCACGCAATTTTAAACTTACTCTCTCCATTGACTTACTTGTGAATTACTAGCAATATTCCGCCGCACAATCCAGATATTGATCATAGTACTAGCGCACTATTTATACTAAAATGGATCTTGAGGAATTAACACCTCCAATATACCCGTTATCTTGCCCTAACTTTCTAAACAAAACACAATAATCAACACCTTCCGTGGTGGAATTATCTCTATTTTCTCATGAGGAATATGGAATAACACCGAAGGTCAGTAGAGTTAACTACTACATTAAAATATTTTGGTGGTTTCTTGCCTCTTACTTGGGCATAATACGAACACACACCAAATATAATCCTCTCCTGGGATTTAAACGAATGAAGTATACTACATGCGAGATAAATTCTTGATTGTCCTAACTATGAGAAGCGATCACTTGGGCTATAAAACATGCCCGAATACTAGATTTAACTATTCCCCTCATGGAAAACAAAGCTTTTGGGGCAATCATTTTCATCCCACAAAATAAACATATTATAAAGATTACCTATGCTGATATTAAGCATATACTGATGCTTTATCTGGGCAAGACAAGCAAATACACTAATTATACTAAAATTATGTTACGGGGTATACTTAGATCAACATCTGAAATCAATGGATATCACAGAATAAAAGTATAATAATTTTCATTTTACCAAAGGAACATTCAACAAGTGATTGGTAGCATTTTATCTGGAACTAAATAAAGTGAATGTGTTAATAAAGAATAATTGGGAATAAGTTCCTCAATTAATACAGTATAAATTCGTTTCAAGCTTTAGACAAGAAATATCTTGTATAGCAATTCTTTTTTTAATTACTTCTGATAATTTTTTTTTTATTATTATTATTTACTTTACCTATTAAGTATCTAAATGTTTTTCTTTTATGCATCTAACATATAAAATTTATACCCATAATTGCATATAATAGTTAAAACACATTTTATAAAAAAAAATTTTCCATGTCAAATATAAATTTAACCTAGAATAATTACATGAAAACATACCTTTATGATTACAAGGTCATTTAAATATTACTTGACTATCCAGCCTTTAACCTGTTGATATAAAAAAATACACATAATTTTACAAATTAGTAAAAAAAAATCATTACTTAACAAGTGCTTATTATCTCACTAGAAAAATGTTTTCCATTGGGCAATTTATCCAGATGAAGAACTTGATCCAGTCGTAGTTCACGAAGCAAATTTAAAATAAGAAACACATTTTATTATTTCATTTATATAAAAGTTGCCTCCATTCTGGTGCACTTAATAAATTAAGCAAAGAAAAACATAGCAGCGTTGGATGTTAACTCTTCCTTGAATTAAACTGCTATAATTTTGGGATCCAAGAAAACAATACATATTCTAACGTAGACGAATATTTTATTCTAAACGATAACACACACAATTCTTTTCCTTTTCTATTATTGATGATACGTACCATTTTTAGCTAGCTGGCTTATGAATAAAAAATAATGCGTGAATTTTCCAAGATACTATTATTATAATGACTGCTACTGACTTACGTGGATATGAAGTTTTAATGACTCCAATTGATGTATAATATAACATATTATATTATGGTTATAATTAAGTCACTAATGTTTTTAGTTTTTGTTCCTACTCTGGGAATTATAATTTTTCTTTAATAGGGAATTCTCCGTAAAATGCACACATACAAATTTTCCGATATTTGCCTTGAGAAAATTTATATATATTTTTTTTTAAAATATACAGGTGCATAAGTAAATATCATTTATCATTAATATTATTTCTAGATAAGTTTCAGTGAATAAAACATATTTTAACGTGGGGAACTTACATTATTTTCAAAGGCAGACAATTTCTTTTAGAAAGAGCGCGAAATTTTTCTAGTTAACTTTCCTTGGCTTTTATAATATGTCTTTTAATTATAATTTTTCTTTTATACCATGAAAAGATCATTAAATAAGGTAAAGTTAACAAATAATTGATTATTTCCTGGAAATTACTTATATTACTTAATTTAAATATAATGACATTTTCCGTGATTGCTGTAGTTAATATGGTCATTTTGAACTTTAGCACAGGATAGTATATTTTTGCATATAAAAAGCCTTAAATAGGTAGATAGCAACAGAAGATCAGGATGTCCCACCAAAAAGGATTAGCCACACATGATATTATTAAAATTTTACTTGACTTATATTTATTTCTGCAATTAAAAATGAAAAAAAATTTGTTACCAAATTTCAGCACTGCTCCTTCCTTGTAAAACTAAAGTCAGACAATCTTTTTTTTTAAAAAAAAAAAAAATTGGCGGTCTTGTTTTAGTGACCTCTTACAGAAAAATAATCATTTAATTATACCATAAATAAAAGAAAGGAAAAACCTATTACAATTATATAATTTTAGCATTATTTAACCGGATTACAAAGTAATTTGACAATATAAAAAAAATTAATAAATACATTTAATTAATAATTAGTGATGTATATTTCTTTTAAATATGATTTTCTACAAAAATAAATTATCAGAAGTTATTGTGCTTTATGATAAGACACTCATCCATTCTCCCTCTCTACCCATCCAAAAATCAATTACTGTTTATGATATGTGCTTTTATACTATATTAAATAGCTCTTATTGTTATATTTTAATTAAATTATTCATGCTCTTCTTCAAAATGACATTGAATTACTAAATTTATTAGTTATTTGCTTAAAACACATTACAGTGAGTAAATAGCATATTTTATTAATCACTTAATATTATTATTATTTTACTTTTTTATTTCTTAAAAAAGGATAGCATTGTTTTCCTGTGGAAATAATGCCAAATAAACCAAGTGTCTATAACACTAGGTTACAATATATATATATATATATATATATATATATATATATATATATATATATATATATATATATATATATATATATATATATATATATATATATATATATATAAGACCTATTTTGTGGGTTCATCCATGTTAAAATATTTTCTAGTACCAGAATCATATCCAGAATGTGATAATCTATACCAGTGCAAAATTAGAGAAGCTATTGAGATACTTAAAAGGCCAGATTGTATCAATAAGCGAGATGATAACAGCAAACTTCCTCCTATTTGAAAAGATTTTTTTAAAAAACGTTTTTAATTTAACAATTTTGCTATTGGTGTAACTTTAACATTTTTTTTCCAAATCAGTGATTGTAGTGCCTCTAGAACTGTCTTTCTACCTTTTATCACCCAGTGGATTCCTTGTGTGATCAAGTCGAAACGTCGGTATATCAATATTTAAAATATTTTTAAATGGATGAACCCACAAAATGCCTTTTATAAATGCAACCTGTGAAAATCTTTGTATCAATATATATATATATATATATATATATATATATATATATATATATATGAGAGAGATTATGATCTCGACCAACTGATGAGTGGTTGTTCAGCATGAAATACATATATTGAAGATT
Organism: Epiperipatus broadwayi; assembly: GCA_028023455.1. Lineage (NCBI taxonomy): Eukaryota > Metazoa > Onychophora > Udeonychophora > Euonychophora > Peripatidae > Epiperipatus > Epiperipatus broadwayi. Next base: position 20,219 of record JAQFVV010008151.1, read on the forward strand.
ATTTAATTTATTCACATTGTGTGGTCATGTGTATATGTTGTATGAGATGGAGTGAATGACTGAAGGGAGCTTGAAAGTTTGTATTTAAATCCCCTATAATTATATATAAATTCCAGGTATATAAATTACACTTGTCCTTATTCAAAACATTAAAGAAAAACTGTAAATAATTTTGTATCATTTATTTTACTTATTTTTTTCTTCTTTATAAATAATATTATAATAGTCATTCTTATTTTCCACCTTTTTTAGTGAGGAAAGATTTATTCTTATGCATACCAAACAACTAGTCCCTTAATTTCATTTTGAAGTAAAATATGTATTTTTAGGAAACTATATTTTACATGTCTAATCCATTTTTAGAATTCTAATATTTTTTGTACTTGTTTCTATATTAGTGAAAATAAATAATTATGGAGATTAAGTTGGACAGAAATATCAAATTAAACAGCATCAATTGTTATTATTTTTGTTTTAAATCTCACAAATTTTATTCATTTATTTGTTTATTCTAATTATTTATGTATATTAAATAATTGTTTAAGCTGACTGACTGCATATAGTTTACGAATATGAAGTTTCAAAAAAGTGTTTAAGAACAATAAATTGAAATTTGCAGTATTCCTTTATCTTCTTCATGAAGTATAATAACCACTATTTCCTATTTCATTTTCAAATGTATACCATATAATAATCAATTGACAAAAGCTTATTACTTTCACATTGCTTTATTATTCACCCTTTCTTTCAGTCGACAGTGAGATTAGGAGATATAAGAATTCTGAAGAAGATTGCTGCAGCAATTGAAACTGTCGACTGAAGGAAATGGTGGATAATAAAGCAATGTGAAAGTAATAATGTGTCATCAATTGATTATTAATTTGAAATTTGATAAATACTGTTACAATAAATCATTTGGTGAAAGATTTAATCCTCCATCAAAAATAATGCATTTGATTAATTTAATGCTGGCATTCACATAAAAATTGTTCTTAAAAATGGGTAGTGATCATTTTCAAATAGCAGATAAATTGATACCAATCTGGAGAAATTAAGATAATCAGAAAATATAAATATGATTTGTGTATTCACTAATATACTTTGATGATTATTTATTTTATTATGAGATGCTTAGCTTGATTATATTGACGATGATAAAACAAAATTCAAGTTAAAACAGCATTAGATACCCTGGTTATCATTACAAATAATTAGCAACAACAAAATTGAGGATGAGGAACTTTATTCTTCTAACTTTTACTTAACTTATGGCAGCCACATTGAACAAATTGAAACACAATCTTATAAATATTAGTCTTCCTTTGAAATATAAGGATAGAAATATTCTCTTTAATGAGTCATAGCTAAAAGTTACTTTCATTCAGGTTTATGCATATGTGATAATTATTAAAGTCATGGCTACTTTTTTAGCTGTTCAGTTACATTTAATATGGTTTAAACCTGAAGAGTCACAAATTTAAATCATGATTGATTTAATACCATGAGCCCAAAATAGAATTTTATATCCAACCAATTATTCACAGATAGTTATTGTTATTCATAGCTAATACATAAAATCAATGGAAATTATTTCCTAGTATTATTTGCACAGAAGCTAAACTCTCCATCCAGTGCAAGTCAGAGTTATCAATAGATGCAAGAAGATTTGTGCATAAAATCCCTATCTAGTGCCTACTCATCCAATGGCCACAGACTAGTTTTCAGCTTGTGGCTTTCATCAGTGAGAAGCCTTGGATCTAAGAGCATGGCATCTAAATCTTTGGATCTCAAATAAAAAAAGCATAAAATCCTTTATCTAGTACCTATCATCCAATATCCCCAGACTAGTCTCCAACTTGAGACTTTCATCAATGAGGAGCCTTGGATCTGACAGCACTGCACCTATACCTTATGATCTTATATAACCACCCACAGCCAAATTTTACCTTATTAGCTTATTAGTCACATCTGGGTGAAGTGCTCTCAGATCCAAGGCTTGTCATTGATGAAAGCTAAATATAATCAGCAAACCAGTCTGCAGATATTGGATGAGTAGGCACTAGATAGGTATTTTATGCAAAAACCTTTTGCATCCATTGATTACTCTGGCCTGTACTGGTGGTGCTACTGTATGGAGAGTTTATTCTCTTTGTAAACAGCATATGATAAATATAAAAATGGTAATCATGTGATGTTTAGTGTTATTTGACTAGTTTACTGAGGATTTCCTTCTATTTTAGCAGTCCTCTGAAAATGATTGCTGGAAAGATTTTGTTCTATATCTATTATGATTGAAGTGTTTATACAATATATAAATAAATTGCATGATAATGCCAAAGCTTAAATAAACCATAGAATTTTCAATCAGTTGTCATGGCAATAACAATATAAATTGCCTTCATAATTCCTACTTATTTTTCACTCATAGTTTAAAATTTCATATAAAACAAATTAATATAAATAAAAATATATAATCATATCAAATGAAATTATCTTATTTCATTGGTTAATTAATACAGTATGTTATCTTATAATTAAATTTTGAAATTATTATTTTTTATATTTTAATTCAATTCTCCATTCTTCCATAGCAAAATGATCTATTAGGATCTATACTATTCACCCACAATATATATAGTGACATGATAGTATATATATATATATATATATATATATATATATATATATATATATATATATATATATATATATATATATATATATATATATATATATAACACTTAAATTAATAACACCTCTCATAAAAGTATCAAAACAATTAAACTTATTTCAATTGATCATTTTCAACTACAAATCATTAGTTATCAATATAACTTACAATAACTTCAAATATAACCACACCTTCTTAAGAATAGTTTCCTCTTCCAGATAATTAGTATAAACAGAATAAGTTAAAGAAGAAATAATATAACCTAATAGCCATCCTTCCTTAATCTTATAAAAATTACCATTCTAAGTAAAATACGTACAAACCTCCAATAATCGAAGCAAATCTTTAATAATTTTAACGTTATACTTTGATAAAGCTCCATGTTTAATTTATAAAAATATAAATATGTCAAACTTAAAATAAATTCAATAGATGTATTCTTTATATTGAATGATATATATATATATATATATATATATATTAGAGTTTTAATTGGTTTTTTTTATATTCATTTATTATTATGTAAAAGAAAATATTTTTATACTATGTTAATAAAAAGAATTATCCAAAAAAGTTAATTACTTAGGGACTGGTGATAACTTTATTTAGGTTTTGGTCTTTCTTCAAGAATTTAAATAAGAGTAAATTGAGGTTCTTTAATTATTCTACTGTTTATTATAATATTTCGAATTATTCATTTTCGAAAGATTATAATATTGGATAAAATATAAGGATGTTTGAATAAAGAATATGTAAGACTAATGTAGGAAATAGATAGTTGAGAGGAATAGTTGTGGTTTTTATTAGATTATTTTTAATAATGATATGTAATAATAGACTTTATATCCTAATCTTTTTACCACTAAACATCACATGATCACTATCTCATACTAGCACAATAATTGTTATCAAACAATTCAAAACAAAACAAAACTCTCCATATAGTAGTGCCATCTTGTGCTAACAAGAGCAATCAATGGATGCCAGAAGGCTTGTGCATAAAATCCCTATCTAGTGCCTACTCATCCAATATCCCCAGACTAGTTTCTGGCTTGTGGCCTTTATCAGTGAGGAGCCTTGGAAAATATTAATTGTGATTTCAATTTCATTCTCATAGTTTTGTAGTTAAATAGAGTAAAAAAGTGGGTGATGGAGGGTTGCATTAGATCCTAAGATCTAGGTGCAGTGCTCTCAGATCCAAGGCTCCTCACTGATGAAGGCCACAAGCCAGAAACTAGTCCAGGGATATTGAATGAGTAGGCACTAGATAGGGATTTTATGCACAATCTTTCTGGCATCCATTGATTGCTCTTGTTAGCACAAGATGGCACTACTATATGGAGAGTTTTGCTTATCTTTCTAATAATTACATTAAGATTATCACTAATTGTATTTAGAAAAAAAGATTATCAAATGAGATGTATATTCTTTGGATGAGTTAATAAAATAATTATTAAGTTTGCCAGTTTAATTTTAATAGGAATTCCATCAACATTAATGACATTTATAATTTGTAATGAGATGGTAATAAATAATATTTGTCCATTGATGTTATGATTGCAAGTCATTTGTTAATAATATTTACATATTCTCTACAAATTTTTTTGGAGAGCCTGAATTTCTTGACTTAGACAACTTCTAGAACAATATTCTATACATGTTCTAACTTTGGAACCAATGCTTCATTTCTTTTTGCCATCATGTATAGAATCAGAATCTTCAATCATCTTTTAATCTAATACACATGATATTGCACAATGTCTTTTATTTGATTGTCTATCTAATAAGGTAAACTTATTTTCTCAAATGCCTTTACCTGCCTGATTAGTCATGCAAATGTTGATGACATTTAAAAATTCAGCCAGTTTTTCTGTTTTGTGTCAGTGCTGATGATTATGTGTTTGGTATAAAAAATAAATTATATCACATAATGCTAATTATTTGTTAAGGTCTTTATTTTTGGCACTTGCTTTTGAAAGAATTGGTTATAAATTTTCACCACATTTTATATGATATTTTTCTTGCATAATTTGATACCTGATTTAGTCTTGGTGCTATTCTAACTGAAAATTGTTCAAAATATGATCATTATGTCCAAGATAGGTGGTTGATATTTTCCACCATTCTTTAGCAGGTCCTTGTAGATGATTATAGACAAAAACCAATTTTTTCACATTCTATTAGTTGGTTTAATTAGAAATAATTCTCCAAATTACTAAGATGTTTCATCAGTGTTTTTGAGGAAATTGATTAATACAACTAATTATTTTATAATTTCTGTGCAGTCCTGTGATTCTGATTCTTATATTCTCATATCTTTCTTAGGTTTTGTATTTCTCATGATATCACTTTGCTGTCCTCATTGCATTCTTTTGTCTATACTGCAGAAAAGTTTTGTGTGCCTTCCTTCTGCTTAGTATTATTTATTTTTATGTTATTTATGATGTCAACTACTTTGTTCTGAGTTTCATGCATCTTCTCTTGAGTCTTTTGCTCTAGCTTTTCTTTGAATAGTGAATTTTGAATATAATAATCACCTCTTGTTATTTTTTTTCTCACTTCCAGTTTTTTATTCTTTCTACAACAATTTACACAATTTCCTGCAATTTCTTTTCAATATATTTTTGGAGTATTTCCTCTAAATCAATATGCAATTTTTATGCATTCCATTTACTGCTGTACTTGTTTTTGCATCTGAACTGCTATTTCGCACTGCATGTTTCTAATAGTTTTTTATAAAACTTCAATTTTTTTTGATGATTTTTTTTTAAGTTTACTATCTCTCTTTTGTTGCTTTTACTCAAGTTTTTTTTTGTATTTCATTTTTTATTCATTTTTTATTGATTTTCTTTAAATTTTTCTCTCTTTTTTTGTTACTTTTCTTCAGATATATGTAGTATTTCTTTATTTTTTAAATGCATTTTTTTCAAGTTTTTTTTTTGCAGCCTTTTCTGACTTCTTTGTAGTGTTTCTTCATTTTTTTTATATTTTGCTCATGAATAAGAATGGTTGGAAAACAATAAAATTATGATTTTTATTACATGACAATTTTTTTAGTAAGTTGGAGAATGTGTTTATTTAATTAAATCAGTTTTGTTGTTTTGAGATTATTGCATTTAAGAGAGATACATGAATGAGAAGCCATTACCGTCCCTAATATATAGCTGTGTTGAATCAATACCTAATTATTGAGCATTTGCTAATTTGATTTTAACCAGAGGATTAGTGAATTGTTTTCTTATTAATGCAATGAAATTGTTATTTTATAAGCTATTATTATTGTATTAATATTATATCAATTATGCATGCCATTTTTTAAAACAATTACACTTTACAGTCTCTTCTAATTTCATAAAGTCTAATGATATCTAATTTAATATTAGACCACTCTTGCATTCATGCCAACATTCTTGCTTGAAATTGATTTGCACCTATAAATATCTAACAAAAGGTAATCTTTAAGTGGTCAGCTCATTCTGGAATCAGGAAATTTTTAGCTCCCATTTCTTTGATTTCCAACTGCTGTTTCTCAATATAACCTCCTGGGAATAAGATACATAACCTAGTTATATTTGTTGTAATTGTAAATATGAAAATAAAGTTCATGCATACACATTTATTATGCCTTCAATTTCACTTAAGAACTATAGGGACAGAAGTAGACCATGGTCTATCTTGTCAATAAACTCATCACACAGGTTGATGTAAGTTGGTGAGTAGTTCATCCATATGTATATACTATATAAATAATCATAATGTAGTACCAGTTGCAACAACAAAAAAATCTCTAGAGCTGATAAAGTCATGTAATAAAGTGTATTTCTCTGAATTTTTGATTTAAATAGAAAGTTGCATTGTAGCCATAAAGTGTTGACTTATAACTGCTTTACGATTTAAAAAATGTTTTACTTACAAAGAGATTGTCAGTTACAAGTGATTTATAAATATAAACTGATTATTGTCCTTAAGAGTTAGGGATAACTAAGTTAATATTAAAACTTGGGTTCAGTGTTTCTTTCTTCACACTGTTTATATTTATTTTTTTTAACAGTTGCAGGCATTGTTTAAACATTATTTAATATGAACCTCATTATTAAATTATTATTATTATTATTCAGAAGATCAAAAAGCAAGAAATTATTTCAAAGTTGAGATTTTATTGTGATATATTATTCATTAATATTTCTCAATATATAAAATTATAGGAAATGGAAAAAGTACTATCATTATTCTATAATAAAATATTTTTGCATAATAATTCAACAAAATTATTGTGATAATTTACAACAATAAACATAATGCTTTTATGGTAAAAATAAATTTATTCATACATCCTTACATTTAACCAATACATCTTTGGGTGCCGTAACTGCATACATTATTATGGCATTCTAAAGACTTCTTTTGACAGTCGGAATCACTTTTGCAATGAACCTCTTTACCATTTTCTAATACTGGCTTATATTCTTTTGGTAAACAATAATCTATAACAATATATTACATCAAATTAATGTTATAATAATATTACAATAATAAATGTACGAATAAAATTACACACAAACATGCACCATATATAACAAAATTCAAGCATACATATATAAATATGCTCTGCAAAGTATATAATGCATAAAATAAAAACTACTATTATTTATGTGCTTAAAGCATTTCCTGTGCCGACCAACAATTTCATACTTATTATTATTGATACTGATATTACTGATATTTATATTCTTTAAAATTGATTGCTAATATATATATATATATATATATATATATATATATATATATATATATATATATATATATATATATATATATATATATATATACACACAATTTATCCAAATAACTTCGAACACTTTTTGGTGATTTGAATAAATTCGATTTATATAAGATATTACAGTAAAAATAAAGGAAAAGGAGATTATGGTAATATATATATATATATATATATATATATATATATAATATATATATATATATATATACACACACTGTACCCTCATCATTCTGTCAATAGAAAAATACATTATAGAAATAATTAAATAAAATAATGCTTCGGCTAAAATTTTCAATCTTAATTTATTAGAAACGAGTATTAATAATATCTTACGATAATTTTTACCACTAGACTAGCTCCAATTAATAATAAAAAATATATGGTTCGATTTAAATAAATAAATAATTTAATAATAATAATAATCATGAGACATTTAGGGAAAGGTAAGATAGTAAGGTTACATTGAGCATATATCCCAAAGAATACAATCGCAATGGCATAAGAACACTACCCCCCCTTTATTTAAATAATAATATAAATCCATAGCATTCTTAAGACTTAAAAATATTATAAATAATCTAATATAAATATTACTAATTAAATTATAATTTTTGTTATTAAATTATAATCATCTCAGGTTTTTTTAAATAAAATCTGTAATTAATTTATAATATCCTGTATCCAAGTAAGATAGATTTTGCATCATACCTAACTACACCTAAGCAACAACAACAACAATAGTAGTAGTAGTAGTAGTAGTAGTAGTAGTAGTAGTAGTAGTAGTAGTAATAGTAGTAGTAGTAGTAGTAGTAGTAGAAGTAGCAGTAGTAGTAGTAATAATAATAATAATAATAATAATAACCACCCAATTTTCCTAATAATAAACAAAGTTAACACATTAATTTATCCAAACATTAATACTATAAGATGTGGTTTCATGCACTTAAGCTTTGCCACAGTTACAAATGACTTTCATTAAAATATTCGATTATTAATCATATATTTAAAATAAATATGGTTTATTCAACAAAGAATCATATAAAATTATGGTAATTAATAAAGTTGTAATGAACTTTATAAATAAAAAATATCTGCATATTGTTATTCATAGCTTATATCTCTTAATAAAAGAAAAGTCTATATGTGTTATTAATCCACACATCCGTATATTCATTCTTTCATGTAACATAAGATGAATATTTTAAAATTCCAAGCAATTATAATATATATATATATATATATATATATATATATATATATATATATATATATATATATATATATATATATATATATAATAATTAACACAATTTTATTACATATGTGATTTACTATTTTTAATCACATTTTTGATGACACCTGGTCCAGTTTACATAAAATATAAAAATCATAAATTTCATTCACAAGGACTCGTTATAAATATCATACTTTAAAAGAAATGTTTTTTAAAAAGTTTTTTAAAAAATTGTTAAATGATTTTAGACATTAATATTATAAGAATTAAAAGTATCCAAATATGTAACTCTACTGTAATCTATAAATAAATTTGATTTCTAATGTTAGTATATTTTTTTAAAATAATAAATAACTAATAAAAATGAAATTTAAAATTACATATACCCCATCTTCATAAAATTCTTCTATGAAAGTTCTGTTAACAAATTGGGGTTTTAATGGTTGCTAAGCAGTGAGTATTGTTAAAACCTTTTTTCTTTCAAACTCTCCTTCCTGGCATGTAAAAAAAATCACAATAAAAAATAATAATTGTCAACTTCTATAATCTGCAAAAATCTTGAAAAATAATGTCCATCCTGTTTTAAAAAGATATTTAAGGCAGACCATGTCTGTAAATATTTTCAGCAGAACCCTTATTTATTCAATAGTCTTTTTTAAAATCCATTTTGAAAAGTAAGTCATTTTCTCCCATGTATATATGTAGATTGTAAGTTGTTCAGGAACAGATGTATCATTTGTGGTCAGATGTATTAACATGGAATCCTAGGAAGAAAGACATCTTTCCATTTTCAAATTACATTTCAATAAAGCATATAATAAAATGAATAGTTGAATCTAGGTTTTAAATACAAAAGGTTATTTATTTCTGATAAAATAATTTTTTTTTAATTATCCATTTTTCTTCTTTTTTGCAATTAAATCATAGCAATTAAAAAAACAGCAGGTTTTTATATTTAAATATTCACTTTTTTAATATAACTTCTGCTAGCAATTATATTTTTTATAACAGTTATCTTTTTTAAAATACTTTACTACCTAAAGGTTAAATATAATCTACTTCAATGATAAGTCTCTCTTCTTTTTAATACTATGATCCTTCTAAATAATGTCAATATTATAGACAGAGAGAGAAAGCAATATGTTTTATGGATCATTTCAAACATTTTTATAGAGTTCAGAGGAAATTGTATTACAGTCTTTTCCAATAATTTTTTCTTAAATAATGTTTTTTTTTTTTTAAGTTTTAAACTTTATGAATACAGACATATTCACTATATATAACCTACCTCTGAAAAATATTTGATTGCAAATCTGAAATTTTCTGAAAAAATAAATATATATATTTTTATATTGTACTGGAAAAACTGTACTCCTATAAATTCGTTGGGTTTTTATTACTAATCTTCCCACATATAAGACCATAGGTTCCTATTCCATTATTTACCAATAAATTTCATTTAAGTTTTAGAATAGTACACTAGCAGAAAATTTATTAATGTTTATTCACACATTTTTGGTTGAACTCAATACTAGTTGTTATTTTTTTTAACTTTTTTAAAAAATAAAATTATATTAAAATTTAAACAATTGACTGTTATCTTAAATATATCCTGATACTATTTAATACAATGCAAATTTTTAAAACAATAACCACAACTATCTAATTACATACAGTATTTATACCTGCTTTTTTAAAACAAATTTCATTGGCTCAAAAATAATCAGACTACAGACTCATTATATATTTCCCAATTATGTACTTTTAAAAATGAAAAATAGAATTATGACACATCATTCTAAATAATAAATATAATAAATATTTAATACAAATAATTTATTTTATAACAAAACACAAATATTTAGATTAATACATTTATAATATTTATTTTTGAAATTATAAAATAAATTGGTTTAAATGTAGCAATTTTTTTTGCTTATATTTGTCAGCTTAAACTATCTTTCAAATGTAATAATATATTTATTCAAGTTTATTTTATCATGTATAAAACACTTCAATGTTATCAATAATTTTAAAAAGTAACTAAAACTTTCTTTTAAAACCTTGCAAGCAGCACATACATAGTATCAGTCATGTGATCTTCACACCAGACATATGTTGCATTTTTTTAAAAATTTACTGTCTAAAATAAAATAAATGAATATTTAATTACAAAAATAATACATATTAGAAAAATATTAAATGTAATAATAAAAATTTAGAATAATAAAATGACATTTTTATAGCAATATTTAAAATTGAAAACATTTGATACACCATAAGATATGAAGAACTTTAATAATTAATTAATATAAAATGTAAACATAACTTTACAAGATAAATTTAATATCTTATTCAAATATATTAAATATATTAATATTTGATGTTTTTAAAGGTTTATTTAACAAGATATTTGATACATTTTTAAATGTAACTAACACCATTTACTTCATTTATAAAAATATCAAATTATTCTGGGTTTTTTTACAAATTGAACATTTAAAATAGGTCTAAAATATTTCATAAATTTCTATGTACTTATTTTACTAAATTTTAAGTCTGTTTAGATATTATTATTACAATTATAATGCCTATACTTCTCCTAATTTAAAATTTTTAAAGAAATTGGCTTTTTTTAGCACATTTCAACCCTAATAAAAAAGGTACAAATATATATATATATATGTCATATTATTATTACTATTTGTGGGATATTCCGTGTAGTGAAAAAGCTAAATGCTGACATTTCAGTACAATATCAAGTACCTTCCTCAGAATGTCCTCTTTCTCAAATCATAAGAATGCATGTGAGATTTTAAATCGTTTTTGTTATTTTTTTTCTCCTCATATTTAAATATATAAATATATATATATATTGAGACATATATATATATTGAGACATGTTAATGAGTCTCAGATTATAATAATATAACATGGAAAATATCAGTTTATTTTTAGAGGTTAAAATTATTGTTTTTAGTTGTATTTTTAAAAAGTGTGATGTGGTATATATCTAACACTCGCATATACAAATTAACTTAATGTTAAAATTTTGTAAACAAAAATAAAATTTAAAGAGAAATTACCTTCTCTTTATAAAAGTTTATTTTCTACTATTTTAGGCAATGCCTGACTTAAGGAATTTGTTTTAATTATAGTAATTTTTAAGTATCGAATGCACTCACAGCTAATAATGTTCAAATAGAAATTCCACAAGATAATAATAAAAAATTTAGTGATGGAATGCTGGCTTATCTCGAGTGGTCTTTTTTAATTAAAGCCTGTTTTAAAAGTTTCTGAGAAAAAAAAGTGAATGAACTCATATATCAGTTTTAAAATTTATTGTTAACCTGTTAATTATGTTTTAACAGTTTCATACTTCTTTAATATCAAGTATTCCAGATTTTTCTAATCGTTACTATTCAGTTAATCTCAAATAATTATCAGCAATGATTCCCAATATTTACTAAATGAGACATGGCCAACTAAATGAAACCTCCATTAAATGGACAGAGCAACTATGTCTATTGTTCTTGTAATTATAATGACTGACAGATATTTACACCATGGCAAATTTTGCTTAATATTTGGCTCTATTTTAGCATGATCTAAGATAGTGACCCGACCGATCTTTTGATTTTTTTTGCCAATCAAGCAACCTCTATATCAAAGTTCCTATCTAAACTTTACTTTCAAAAAATGAAAAGCTATTTGAATCATCCAGAAAATGTACACATGCAATACCTTGAACATTAACCTAAAGACTGCAGCACTAGTATGATTTTCAGAACATCATTTACTCAATAAGCCAGGCATCCTTAAACTTTCTGCCTAGAAGTTTTGATTATTAATATAAAATAATTACTTACTCCATAAACATTGATGTAATTTAATTTTAATGAATTACATTATATGTTTTCACTTACTTTTAGGTATGGATGAGTTATTAATTATTTTGTTCCATTTATATGTTTTTTAGAATTAATTATCTTTGTCTTCATTAATTTTGGATAGTTCAATAATATTAATTACCATAACTTGTTTATGTCATATCAAGTTACCGATTTTATATTCAGTGCTATAATTCACTTTTGTAATTAAATGTCAGGATTCTCATAGTGTAAGAAAGTAATATCCTGTTCAAATAATTAGTCATAGGCATTTTTACTAATTATTGAAACTATTATTTGCCTTATTTATTGATAAGTTATATCTATAATTTTCTTGGAATTACTTATGAGCTTAAGTGTATTATTCTATATATACATAAAGAATCTCATTTCTACTTGTGTGTTGCCGATTTAAAAATATTTCACTCATTAAAATATGAAATACTTAAGCATTTACCAATAGATATTAACTTGTGTGGAATTTATTTTTCTCAAAAGGGCTCAGTTAAACACAATATTGTTTAAGCTTTGGTAGAGATTACATAGCCTGGTATCCTTGTATTACTATGTTCAATTAGTGAGTATACAGAGCCATTGCTGGCCACATTTTCAAAAAGCACTTCATTAATAGGCACTTTATTCTGAGTACTTTCCAGAAACCATGGAACCTGAATTATTATTCTTGATTGAACTTGAAAGTTGTGTTGCCAATATTTTTTCAGGTTCATATTTTATTTTATGCTCAAATGATTGAGTCACATGGAAATAAGTGTGGAAATGAGACAGATTCAAGAGAAAAATGAAGTAGACCAAGGAAGACACTTAATATTTAGACAGCAACCAAATTCAAAAAACATGGTTAACCTAATTTGTTTGTGGGAGGACCGTGTACCGAGTTTTGCATGCTAAACATGTCCGAAAATAAGGATAGCAGCAGGACAGACCAAAGTAGAAGTGCTTATTGATTCATGGAGTCAGGACTCTGTAATAACAGAAAGATTGTATTATAAACTCACCAGAGAGCAACCAAATATACCTGTTCTACCATTAAAAGGTGTACAAGTGGTGATGCGCAACAACAGAGAGGCCAAGGTTGAACCCAAACAAATGTGGCTGGATGTCAAAATCCATGGAGTTAGTTGCCCCCATGTATTCCTAATCATGAAAAATGTGATTTGTGATGTCTTATTGGGAATTAACTTTTTATGCAAATATAAATGGAAGTAAAACTACGAAAGTAGACAAATCACGTGTAATTGGGAGATGGTTGGATTTATAATGGATAGCATGGATAGTTCAATAGGTGCTGTGAACATTGTTGATGAACATAATGATGATTTGATAATGGAAAAAATAGACCAGGTGAAGATGGCTTGGGGAGAAGGGAAGAAAATTCTAAGAAAGATACTAAAAAAATACAATCAGATATTTTCAGACAGGCCAGGTGTTATCCCAGGGTTCGAATAAAGCATTCAAGTAAAAGAAACACAACCATTTAAGGCAAAATCATACCCAATTCCTCATCAATATAGGGAGCAGGTGAAGGAGCAAATAGAACAAATGTTGGAATGGGGTATTATATCAAAAAGCTCCTCTGCTTACTGTAACCTGATAGTAGTCATCAAGAAAAAGGATAATTAAATATGGTTATGTCTCAATGTGAGGCAGTTGAATAAAGTCAAGGGTCCCAGATTGTAACATACCACCACCTATTCAAGAATTATTTGGGAGATTTAAAGGAAAAAAAATTCCAACATTTGATCTGACAGCAAGCCATTGGCAGATAAGGCTGCACCCAGAAGATCGTAAGTGTACTGCCTTTAGGTATGATGGCTGCTCATTTCAATTTAATCATATGCCATTCGGCTGAATTAACAGTGGTCTGGTTTACTGTGATGTTTACATCGGGTATTATCTGCTGAAGTCAAAAAATAGTTACAATGTATGTGGATGATGTATTGTTGGCATCGGCTACTGTGAAAGATCATACCAAAGATGTGGAAATGTTTTAAGGGAATGTTGGAATAAAGGGTTCAAGGTAAACCTGAAGAAAAGTGTGTTATTTCAAGAGGAAGTTACATTCTTGGGCCACCTTATAGGGTCACAGGGAGTCTGGCCACACCCAGATAAAATCTCAGCCATTGAAGGTTTCCCAGCACCTAGGTCCAAGAAGCAGATATGATTCTTTTTGGGTGTGTGTAAGTTCTACAACCATTTTCAGAAGCAGTTTGCTCAACATATGGAACCACTAGTTAGATTACTGAGAAAAGATGTAGTGTGGGAGTGGGGTGAAAAGCAAAGCCAGGCATTTGAGAGGGTGAAGCAAGGGTTCATAAAACATGTAATGCTGTCTTTTCCCAATTTTGAAAAAACCTTTGTAGTGCAGACTGACAGCAGTGGGTATGGGCTGGGAGCAACTGTATCACAGATTCAAGAGGATGGTCAGGTGAAAGTGCTGTATTTCTTAAGTAGGCTGCTCAAGGGTCCAAAGCGTCATTACACTGCCACCAAAAAGAAACATTAGCTATTGTTTGGTCATTCCAAAAATTCTGTACATTGTTGTTCGGATCAAAAATAATTGTGGTTACAGATCGTAAGAGTTTAGAATTTATTAACCATAGTTATCTGACAAATAGTCATTTGATGGGGTGGAGCCTATACCTCCAAGAGTATAATTATGTGGTAAAACATTGTAAGGGGTCAGATAACATTGTAGCTGATGCTCTTAGCCATAACACAGTGTGTTTGCCATCATGTCATCTTAAAGCTGAAAATTTATATGTGGCAGGAATAAACTTTAGGATTAATGAGGGGGTAGAAAATGATCTTAAGAGATTAGACCATTGTCAGTGGGATGATGCCCAGTTAAGTCAAATAATTGCAAAACTGGAAGGGAATACAAAAAAAAAACAAATGATGAGTCCAGAAGTTGGATCAACCAATACAAACTTGACCAAGCTGTTCTCCAATACAGAATGAAAAGGGGGCCAGAAAGTTGGAGACTGTAATATTCCAGAAAATACGGACTGCAGTGGTGACTCATGTCCACCAAATATATGGACACTATGGGGTCTGGAAAACTGAAAAGTGGCTCAGACAGTGGTTTTATTAGCCAGGCATGCATTGGACTGTCATGAGGATGATTAGGCAATGTGAATTTTGCCAGAAAACTATGCCAGTGAATAGGAATTATGCAGGCCCAATGATCTCCATAATTACAAAGAAGCCACATGAGATGATTGTGATAGATTATTATGGACCATTGCCTACCTTTAATAAAAAAAAATATTTGTTGGTGGTGTATGATCTATTCAGTAAATTTGTGGCTGCATATCCCATGACTCAAGCAAATACCTGAAACACCATACATCTCCTTGAAAAGGAAAATTTTACAGTGATGGGAAAACCTCAAAACATCCTCTTGTATCATGGCATACCATTTATCTCTGATGAATGGAAAGCATGAGTTAAGAAGTGAGGAATCCAACACATACTAACTTCAATTAGAAATCCACAGTCGAACCCATGTGAGTGGGTAATGCATGGGTTGGGTAGGTTGTTTAGGACGTACATCCCAACTAATCACCGAGGATGGGTTAAAAAGATTCCAGAAATACTGAACTACATAAATTGGGCAGTTAATGAGTTCACAGGGTTTTCTCTTGTGTGACTCCAATTTGGAAAACATGCCCCTAAATTAATCAAGGCCAAAATACCAGGACCAAAGAAAATGCCAATAAATGTGGAGGAGGACCAAGAGCAGGCATATCATACACATTTGAAAAGGAGTCAGGAATAAAACAAACATACACTGGAGAGGCATCATTAGTTTAAAGTTGGTGATCTAGTCATGGTTAAAACCCCACACATGAGCAAACTGGGGAAATTTATCTGTAAGAAATTTTGCAGTTTGAATTAGGAACCTTTTCCTATTGTTAAGTGTCAGGGGGAGAATGCATTCTGGGTGAATACTGGGCAGGACATAAGGGAATCATACAATGTTCGTTCCCTCAAGCCCATGCCAGTATGAACGGTTCATGATATTTAGGAGCCATTCAAATACATAGACTGTATTTGAAGGCTTTTGGGAGGGTGATATTGCAACAGGGCAGGTATAATCAAACCCTGTTGCGATAATTAGACAAATATGTATTCGTATACTTAATGCATTATTAATATATATATATATATATCTTATTACTAACGTATTATTAAATATATATATATATATATATATATATATATTACTTTACTAACAAAATTAATATTTACATGTTGATGTACCATCAACGGTCATTTGCATGGTTGTATTGAATTGATTAGTTATTTTACTTAAAAAGAACTCATAAAAGAGATATGAGGGGTTATACACTTGCTCTGATTTTTTTCTTTCTTTTGCCAAACACAGCTATACACATCACTATGTATATGTGTGAGTGCATTTTTGAACCATTAAAAATGAAGATTCACAAAATAAAAATAAAATAAAAACATTTTGTTTGATAATCTTTTTAAATATATACATATTAAGTCAACAAAAGAAATATAAATGTCATGATGGAAGACAGTGATTTTGCAGAACAATGGAAGTAATTATTATAAAAATCTTGGAATGTCTAATTCTAATTAAATATTAATTGGAAAGAAATAGATGCAAAAAGCTTTTGTGGTGCATTCCAACAAAGGCATATGGAATGTGCATGAAAATATAATTGAAAATGAATGAAAAGAAAGATAAATTTGATAATTTAAAAAAAGAATTAAGGATGAGTATACGTTTGGGAGGAGAAGAAAGTGGACTTTAGATTGATATAGAGAAATAAGAATCCAGAGATCGACATGATATATTGATAAAATATGGTCAGGTTGGGGTTGGAGCTTCAATGTGCGGTGTATCCGAATCCCTCCCCCCCGAAGACGGGATGTCAAGCCCAGAGAATTGCCTCAATAAGTAACAATGTTGAATCATCATAAGATGAAGAAAATAAATAAATAAATAGACTTCAGCCATGGAATCCGAACTTCAAAAAAGTTAATTCACTGACAAAGGACCAGAGATTTTTTTTTCACCAAGTGAATTTGATCAATTCCCCAGGCAATCACAGGTACATTTTCTTTATTTCCATATATGTCACTTTTAGTAAGCTTACTCCACGAAATTGAGAAAACTGTTATTTGACAATTGTGAATTTAAAATTTTTTTTCTTTTGCACAGAGAGTTCAAAATTATTTCTTATGGCATTTATTAGTGTATAAATTAATCCATAATTAAATATTCGGTGCCAAATACACATTATAGTGTATTTGTGTGTGGAGGGGTTTTGCTAAAAAAAAAAGAGAAAAGAGCAAACCAACAAAGGGGAAACTGATATGAATCTTTGAAAAAGAAAGGAAAGAGACATTAATTTAACTTTTGTAAGTAATATATTTTTTGATAGATACATAAATATCATTACTAATACATATGTTTAAAATGAATGGGTTTTTTTTTGTGTTGTGAGGTTTTTTTTAATAGAAAAAAAGAGAGGGTTAGATCAACTACCAGTAATTTTACCACCCGCCCTCAGCAGAACTAGTCCAGGGCATTTCCATATTGGTATTCCAGCTCTCCCTGCATAATTCTTATAGTAATATAGGATTGGCACTTGGGTCATAAATTGATGCTCATAAATATGCTGGGCGATAAACGGAATAATTTTCAAAATACTTTTAAAAATAAATATTTTTTAAACAATTACGCATATACGTGTATCGTTATATACATATATGCAATCTTACAAATGATTATATATATATATATATATATATCCGTAAGATATATATGGAAAATAGCACATCCTGTTATAATGTATATATATATATATATATATATATATATATATATATGTTTGCTTCACCATTCACTGCAGTTTAACTAAAGAACCTGAGTCCAATCACAATGAATGTAAGCTAAATTTAAATAGAAGCTTTAAACCATATTGCAGAAATTTTATGAAATAAAGTTAAAAGATTTTATTTTACTTAACAAAATAAAATTTCTAGAATGACAGAATTCATTAGAAAAAAAGATTAGTTAGATAGGAATAATTAATTAAAAACATTTTTAATTTTAAATAAGATAGCAGAACAATGGCATTGGAATGTAAGATGGCCAACAAGTTAGGTATAAATAGAGAACTTGTATATTGTTTTCTCTCTTTTACCTGGCACAGCTCTACCACTTGACTGAAAAAGCAGCCACAAAATTTTTTTATTGGAGAAAAAATATAGTTAACTTTTTGGAAAGAACTCTCTGCAATCAGAAATATGTCTTAGTTTCCTGCTGAATAAATTCCTAAGCCACCAGTCTTTTATAGACAAGAAAAAGAACTTAAAATGGGTGTTATAGGAAAAAGGCTTGGGTAGATTTTTTTCTCTATCTCTTGATCATTTTCCTGTTAGTTGGAGTTTGAAAGATGTAACTCAAGAAATTTAGAGTGCAAGAACAATTTTTCTATGACTATTTCTGCTGCCATAAAATGGATAACCAAGGACAGAAATCACCCTAAGCCATCAGTACAGACTGCTGACCAGAATGTCTTCATAGCTATCTAATAAAGACATACATAATCTTAAATGGTTACAGGTAACTTTTATTTCCACTTATATTTTATTTTGTCTTAAGTCATAAATGTAAGTCATTTATGTATTATAATTATAATGTGCTCATATACATAGCCTGATAATTTTTAACATTTTCATTCTTTTTTTTACCATTATAATGGCAATTCTTACTCCTGTTAATATATACATAAATCTTATTTTTTTGTTAACGTATTCCCAGTATACATTACTTAAATTGTATAATACTTATATTTTCCTTTTAAAGAAAGAAACACAATTTCTTTCTTATGGCTTGGAATAACATATTTATATAGGAGGAGGTAGAATGGAAAAATAATCTAATTTCATTTATTTCTACTTGTTTGACCCACAACTAAACATGGGAATATTTCAGATTTATTAGAAAATTCTTTGAATAAAACTTCTTACAATTCCCTCCTGCCACATTGGTTTGACTATTTTTTTTTAAATATATATATATATATTACAAAGAAAGATAAAAAAGCAAAACATGCAATTATTGTAAAAATAATTCAATATTTATTTTAATTTATATTTAGAAATATAAAAGAAAATGACATTCGAGTATGTATATCAAAGTGTTTAATTTTATGCATTTTATAAGAAAGGTCCAATCCTGCTTTATATTTTTTATACTTTCTTAAATTCCCCTGGGTTTTTACTAATATATATATATATATATATATATATATATATGTGTGTGTGTGTAAATTTATAAATAAATAT
>JAQFVV010008152.1:0-40106 GCA_028023455.1 Epiperipatus broadwayi
TTTATTATTATTATTTTGTATGTGTATTTTAATTATACACATACATAACAATATTGATGTCTCTATTTTATACCTACCATTAGAATATGACTTCATTAATAAAATATTCAAATATGATAGCTTATTTTCATCCTGTTTTTTTATTGAACAATTTTATGCTTTCATTTAATCTATTAACTTCTTCAAGGAAAAAATTTAATTACCTTTGACTTTTATTAAAAATCAATAGATAATCATCCACATATCTTTTCAGAAATATTGGAACTCATCATTAAATCTTCTATCCTTTCCATTATTGCACTTAATGCCCCTCCTATTAATAACCCTTTTTGTTGTTTATAATACTCTCCTTTAAACTCAAATATAATTTCTTTGCAACAAATTTCCATAATCTCTATCAATCTTTCTATTGGTACTTCTATTTCCTTACTCTTATCACTTTTATATCTATTAATGGCCACTTCTATAGCTTTCTTCACATTAACATTAGTGTACATTGATACCACATCCATTTTTACCATTGTTAAATTATAATTATTATATTGATCCACTTTTTCTCTAATTTAAAATAGGCAAAACTCTCTCCATACAGTAAGGTTTTCTCTAATTTCCTTTATCAGATTTTTATTATTTTTAATATAATGATTACCATTTCTATTTATATATTTTTTCAAAATATTATTCGCTATCCACTTTGATGTTTTATCAAAGTATGAGTTTGTATCATTAATTACTGGTGTTAACGGTATCCCTTCCTTAAAAATCTTTGGCGATTCATAAATTTTTGCTGTAACACAATTTTTATTCCCTAAATATTTTCATATCTATCAAATTATTATTATACATTTCCTTTATAAATTCATACATCTTTTTATTTTTCACCTTAGTATCATGTTTTTTTATTTTTATAAAAACATCTTTTAACAAGAGGAAATAAAATAAATCATGTTAAACTGCATTGTAGAGGGTCAATTAAGATATATTATATATAACTCAACAATGCAAATAAGAAGTGGAAGGAAATTTTAATAGTAGCACTACGGTGTGGATAAATTTGCTATTTTTCTCTTTATTATTATTTTGATGTGGTCATACAATATTTCTGAACAATCCAGATGTTTTTGTTTAGTGTATTTAACGTTATCTTTTTAGCATATGCTTAACAATTTTTCTTTTATGACCATTTTATTTTAATTAGTAAATAACTGTATATAATTAATAAAATTGGGAGGAGGAGCAACCTTAAGAGTGCGTTTTGCGTTGACGTGACCAAAGGTGTTTTGCCAATTTCTGACAATGTTTTAGAATTACTTAAGTGTTAATTTTTGCATTAAATTCACAAACAGGTTTTTGCGATTTAATTAAAGCTTTATTTCGTACATGCTAAAGAAAATTTTATTCCATAAATGCTAAACAATAAACTTCATATGTTAAGAGATAAAAACAAAATGCAAAAATTAGGAATTTAAAAACAAATAAATATGATTTCATGGATATAAATACAACAAAAATAATACAGTATTATTTTTCAAATCTTTTTTCAGCAACTTGCTAAATATTAAATGAAAACTTTTCTCTCGTGGATCTTTTCAGTTAAGCGAGAACAACAAAATGCAAATACAGTATAAATTTCCGCTTCCGTTCTTCGTCTGAAGTTGTGTTTATAATTTTTTTTGGTCGAAATATTTACATAAAAAAAAGATATCAAATTTCATAAGCATTTCATGTCCGTCAAACCTTATCCACCAAAACCCACTCCCAAACCTGGTAAGTAAATTATATTTTAGTAACAACTTTTTAAGTTTAATGTTTAAATGAGTGACTCACATCCACCCAGCTATCGTACTTTTTATTAAAGTAAACTAGATGAAAGTAAATCCGGAATTGCAATTATTACTATTATTATTTTAAAATAATTTTTTTTATCGGTATTATTATATTAATAATGAATCGACTTATTTATTAATCTATTATTAAAGTCAAATTTTAATTTGCCTTAGAATAAAAAATTATATGTACGTTAATAGTTATTTTATCTACTTCCCTTTTGTCTATTTCTCTTTTTATATGCAGTATATTGAAAGAGGTAAAAAAAAAAAAAATGGCTAAACAAAAAAAAAAAAACGAATAAAAATTTTGCGCAAACTTACAGGTAGTTAAGGTACAGATCTATTGTACCATTTTTTAAAAAAAATCTAGTATTGCCTTCAATGTGAAATCAATAGCAAATTAACATTGTTGGTAACAAACATTTTTGTTTAATCTTACTGCTCTCTGCTAATTTTGCGTAAACTTTCAGAGACTTATACATTTTTTGCCATTTCTTTTTTTTTAAAAAAAATCTTGCTATGAGAATTCGAACCTCTAATTAACTTTAAACTTTGTATTTTTGCCAGATTTTATAATTTTTTACCGTATATTTTTTTAACTATCCAAAAATCTATATTTTTTCTGTGGAAAGTATAACTCATTGCATATACTTAACGATGTTTAAAACAAGGCTACAGAAAGGTGTTTGTTGTCAACTGAAAAGTGATTTTTTGGTTCCTTTTTGAAGTCTTGAAAGAACCAAATAGGGCAAAATTTTACTATCAATTTTATATGTTTTTGTTATTGAAGCTTTTTTATTATTTATATGGAAAATGAATGTGATGGGCTATTGATGTGCCAACCATTATGATTTATTTACTGGATTTTAATTATGAATTTATGACTAACAGACACCATGGTCTTTCTTCTTAATGGCCTGATAATTCTTAATTGAAATGTCAGTTGAGTTTTCTTGAGAAAGCATGAATGCGTACATGAATTTTCAGTTTTAGGTATTTGCAATAATAATTGGCAAACCTAAATTATGGCCCTTATCCCTAGGAGATTGTAAAGTTAATCAGCAAACATACTGGCTGGTGATGAAAGGCAAAAGGCACTAAGAATCTAGGAATTGCAGTCTCAGCATGCCATTCAATGATAATATTTTATGTAGCTACCTAAAATTTCAGATCCCTTTCAACAGAAGGAATAATGTATAAATTGAAAAAATAATGTCTGATACTGAAAGGGACATTGTTGGCCTTTGTGAAGTTAGATGCTATGTCTAGCAGATCTAAGAGGGCACTTGTCACAAGTACAAATCACCACCACACAGTTAATATTTAGAGAGTTTAATGAATGATAATTAATAGTGTGTTAACTATTTACATATATACGATTATTTTTACATAATAAAGCTCGAAAGGCCTACATAAATAATGCAGGTCAATATGACCTGTAAGGGTCCTAGCTAGCTGTTAACATGTTCGGAGGCCAGCTCTCCGCACTTGATGTCACTGTGTCAAGGGAGACATTCTCTCCAGCTTAATGTCTGTGTGCACAGGTGAAACTCTGAGAATCAAGTGTCCTTTTCTTGATCCAATTTGCACAGAGTTCATTTATTGTTTCAATCCCTGAAGTTGATTGGCTCGTATTTTCATCCATCTGCTCAAGTGATTTTTTCTTTCACTGCTCCATGCTGAATACAAGAATTTAAATCATTATTTTCTATCTTTAATTAATGAGTTATTTTATAGCTTATAGTTTATCTCATGAAGGAAATCTAAACTTGAATTCCTTTAATTGTTTATATTTTATTATTATCTGTATTCTACTCTGATTAATTAAACTGCTTTTACTTTTAGAAAATAATCTTTTTTTCTAATTTTAAAAGTTGTAAATAACTTTTATTTCCTATTTTAAAAGAATCAGTCTTTTAAAATTCATTAATTTATTTAAACTTATTACTTAATTTCATTAGTAATTTATACCTGCATATGTATATACATTTCAGCTTACACATATCATTACTTCCCCCAAGTTCAGAGATCAGGTTTTAATCTCTGAACTTAGTACGTAGGCATTAAGATACAGTTTTTTTTTTTATCTTCATTTTATTATGCTGTTGTGAATTATGTTCTGACTCACTAGGTGCAATCTCTGGAAATGTACTTGTTTATAAATCACAATCATTTTTTTTTTTTTTCACATGTCTATGTTAGTATTGCCACCAGACATCATTAAGGGCTAGAACCTCTGCTGATGTCCCACTGAATATTATGCAGCCACTTTACTATATAATCCCTACCCTTGATTGATATCAGTGTGCAATCGCCTTTCATAATGCAGCCTTTGCATATTGACAGTTACATTCCATAGTTTTTTGTGAAGGAAACTGGGATGTTGCTTCAGCCAGCCTTCACTAATCTGCTTCGTAATCCATTGATAGCTGTTATCCTCCTCTGCCTAACAAGCTACAATTTTATGCTTTACTCTTGATTTCTGTACTTCTTTATGTTTCTGGTCACCATGGACCTTCTCTGACCTGCTTTTGTTAATTACTGGCTGCTGGAAAGGTGTTTGCTCACTGAGTATATCTATTTTACCCAAATTTCCCTTAACTTTCTCAGAAAGTTTTTTTCTCTTGGGATTTTTAATTTTTTAGTAATTGTTATTTTTACTCCCATTTCACTAAACCAGTCTTGACCTAATATGGGGTTGATAGGGGCATGTACCACATATAGTGGTAGTATTTTGATTTTGCCCTTACTTTCATGTATTGGCACTTCAACTACACCCTTTATTCTAATGGCCTTACCATTCATATCTAACACCTTTAGGTCAGTTTTTTTGAATAATGGGTCTTTTACTACACTTGGAAATAACAGTATATCAAATGCAGGCTGATATCACTGTTACTCTGCTACCACCGTCTGCCTTCATGGCAATAGACTGATCACATATTTTAATTTTGATACATTATTTTATCATTCTCTGTTGTTGCCATTTTTTTAATTTTGGTCAAGTGCTTTTCCAGACTCTTTATTTTATTACTATAAGTATCATTACTGTCTATGCTGAACTCTTTTTTTGCACATATTTTCCATGTGTCCTCTTTTATTGCAGTGTTTGCAGTATTCATGTCTGTAATAACAGTTAATGGCCTTGTGGCCATTTTTCCCACAGCAAAAGCATATAAATGAGTTTTTTGCTGTTATCAATGTTTTCTTTACTATTTGGCAAAAGGGACATATACTTTAATACAAAGGCACAAATATTGGAAGCATAACTGGAGTGGGATTCATTTTTAATTAAAACTGAGAACAATATTCTAGAGATTGGTTCAGTTAAATAAGAAGAGAAACTGATATTCCACTAACTTCTGCAATGAATACCATTCCATGGATTTTGTGCAATCTGAGTACAAAATTTATGTGTACTTCTTCCACTGAAACTCAAAAGATCCCAAAGTACTATAACACATTATGAATTATTTTATTGTGCTATTCATTAAAAGGAATATCATCAAAAATGGAAATATAGAAAATTCATTATCTGTTTTTTTTTTTTTCATATAAATTTATAATCATAGCAATAAATAACTAAAATAAAATGTGAATAAAAATAAAATTATGATACTGCAATCCAAATTGTTAGAAATTCATTAAACCTTGGATTAAATTAATTATATATTAATAGTTATACCCTTGTCTTTGCTCACATTATTATATTAAAAGAATATAGTGTAATTGATAATTAAAGGGGATTTGAACCCAGACTTTTAAACTTCTCACAGTCATCCACTCTATCCAATACACATGACAACATACATGTGAAAAAGGTAAAGGATCTCTAATATACATATTTCATGCTGAACCAGCACTTATCAGTTGTTCTGGATCATCATCTACCATGCATACATATAATCTGTGCTCGGTTTATATTAAGATAGCAAATCTACATACTTTAATGGACCAGCTTATCCTTTCCACTTTCCAACTCTTCAGCTATTTATAAATAATATATGAAATATTAATACATGATTTATCAACAGCAGTTAAAAATAACGATTGTAACACATTTTTATAATGTTGTAGGCCATTTTTAACTGCTATTGATAACTTGTATTATTATTGCATGTAAATATTCTTTAAATTTTAATTTTTAGCAACATGCAGCTTTGTCCATGTTAGTGGAATAATAATAAAAATAAAAGTATATAAATATAATTCCCTTGATAATTAAAATGTATTTCTTATTTATATATATAAGGAGGATATATTCTGAGCATTAAAGATCTAAATTCTATTTTTGATGTAATAAATAAATATTTCCCTCCCTAATTCTCTCTATTTCTATAGCTGTTCCATCAGCGTTATTAGAAAGTTTGATAAATAAAATATAATTACGTATTCCACTTTTGAATTCTAGTTTGCTTTAGTAGAAAGTTTGATAATTAAAATGTATTTATATATTCCATTTTTGATTTATTGAAAAAATTAAATAAAGTTTTTACTCTCTAATTCTCTGCATTTTTCTAGGTTTCTCCTTGTGTTAGTAGAAAGTTTGATATGTTTCTGTAGTATTTACATTAAATAATAATTGACAGCAGAATCACAAAAAATATAACTTTTCCTAAATTCAATAAACAATTTTAAAATAAATTATTTTATATTTCTCATGTAATAATTTATAAAATGACTAAAATTTTTAATGTTATGGTTAATATATGCAGGTAATGAATTAAATATATGGTCCAAATCATGTTTAAATAATTAAAAATATATTTATTCAATAAAAATTTACCTGTATTATCAAAAACTAATATCTTCATTTTTCTGGTATGTATATTAATATGCAAGTGACATTTTACTTTATCATGTGAGAATATACTTAAAGGGAAATAATAAAAAATTATCAAATTCAATTTTTCTTACTATACCCATTTCATTTTAAAATTTACTTTTTCATGTGGTGAATATATTTAAACTGATATCTAAAAGTTTATCAATTTCATAGTAAAAATTTATCAAGTTCAGTAGTATTGCTCTTGCTGTACTGGGCCATTTTAAATTTTACTTTAACACATGTTAAATTAAATGTATATTTAAACCGAAATTCTAAACTTTTATCAAATTATTTATTATAACTGATCTAAATTTTCATTATTCAATTAAGAAATTAAATATATGGTTATAAACACAATTAAATTAATTTAAAATATATTTACAAAATCAAATTTTACTTTGCTTTATCAAAAATTATATTTTTCGTTTAAAAATTTTTCAACTCTGTAATCTTTTAATCAGTGCTGCCCTTTTTTTGGTTTTTATGATGCCATTTGAAAACAATTACACTAAAGTTTTTCCATGCATTTTTATTTCACAAATTACTATTTTTTTTAAAACAATTAAAACTAAAATTTATATGCTAGTAAAATTTTATATACACCTGGGTCTTGTTTTATGCGGTAGATAGGTTCCACAGAAAACCCGCATTAAAAAAAATCGCATAAAAATAGACTTAACTTGAAAAATGGGGGATAGGGTCTGTATTTTTCAGAATTCGCATAAAAGCAAAGCAACAAAGAAAAATTACTTTAAAATTTGCATTAAAAAAATAAGGAAATAAAGTATGACTAATAAAAAATATCAAATATTTGAAAAAAATTGGTACAAGACAAACTTTTTTTACTTTTTTTTATTTAATTTGACATTTTTTCATATGTATTTTAATTATTATCACTATTTTCGAATGTGCGGTTCGTTTGTAAACTGGTAAGAAATCAGATTCATCGATGTGATGTGATGTAGCTTCTTCTTGAACGAAGTCAAGAATATCTCGGCAATTATGCCCAGAGAAACTTGTTAGCCACTTTATTTTCTATTCCCCACTCAAATTTTTACCATATTCTGCTCAATCCCATTTACACAACTAGTGCCAATTTCAGTCTTGTGCTGTGTTAATGGTTTTCTGTTGACAATTGATTTTTACTAGTGAAATAAATTTTAAATGTTCACATTTTGTTTCTATATTAAAAAAATGAGGATGCAGTCAAAACAAAAAGATTATAACATCATTAAAAATATTATTTTCAGTTTATAAAATCAAAATCTTGTTATTTATTTTAAAAATCTACATTATTTACTTCTGTTATACCTAACAAAATACATTTTAAAAGTTTAAAATTTTTGAATATTTATTGCGATATTTTTATATGTAAGTATAAATCTATTATTTACTCATTAGTATAAGTATGTTATTTATTCTTAATATAGCTTCAAGCCATATTCACGTTAGCTGCTAATATAACGTTATATTTTTTGAAAAAAAAAGTATTTCAACTCAAAATAAGTTATTAATAATTTAAATTTCTTGATATCTAATAAATATAGTGAAATATGAAAAATATTAAGAATAAACATGAATCGCATAACTTCAAAATCGCATTAAAATAAATCGCATTAAAATAATCCGCATAAAACAAGACCCAGGTGTATATAAAAAAAAAGATATCATGCAAGATTCTTTAAGATTGGTGCAATATTTATCAAGTTATAAAGTCACAAACAAACTTTCACATTTATGTAGTAATATAGATAACAATTACACTGTATAAATAAAAACATAATTTATACAACTTTATATATACAACTATATAATTTGCCATTCATTTTTAATTGACTAATTGTTAATTAAATTTATTGTTTTATATATACACTTATCTTTGTTATGTCCAATATATTATATTTGTCTTTTTTTTGGATCTTTAATATAATTTAATATTTTTTATAGCATCTCTGTTATACGTATATTGGTGATTATTTATCTTTTCAACATATATATGTTCAAGGGTATCAGTGATATGAGATAGAGTGGTGAGTGGTGGATTGTATGTAAGTCTGTGCTTATGTACCCTATATATTATATTTAATATAGATATTTTTTTAACCTTTTTGTAACATAGTCAATCATAAATATTGTGGGGGTTTTTTAATTTTAATTTTTGAAAAGAATCATTCCCCAGACAAACTGTTAATAATATTGCTAAAATAAATAAATAAAACTATTACCAAATTAAAAAATTGTGTTACCCAGATTCATTGTATTTTATAGAATAAGTTTGAGTGCACCAAAAATAACTGGTCCAAAAAAGAAACAATTTATCAGCAAATTTGCAATAAAGACAAGTTAATGCACGAAGAGAAGAAGGAATATGAAAATGTTTTAAAGCAATTCATTAAGAAGTATATCTAGAATTCTGGAAAATGGTATGGAAATAACTGTGAATTATCAAGGAAAGTCATAGAAGAGAGTAAAGATTTCAAAAATAGAACACCATCTTGATATTGGAAAGAAAATTGTTTCATCAATAAAAGGAAAAGATGGATTTATTATTAAAAAGAGAAATGTCTTCTTGAAATATATGAACAAACTCATAAAAGAATTATAAGTTAATAAAGAACAAGAAAATAAAGTAACCAGTTCAGTTATTACATCTTAATTGCCAACCATGTTATAATACGTGATGAAACATGCAATTAAATCTGTGAAGAAAAGCTCCAGGAAATGATGGAATATTATTGATATTTTACAAGAAGTTGGTGAAGAAATAGAAATTGTTGGCAGATTCTTTTAATATTGTGCTTTGTATTACATTTTCTATTGGTTCCATATAATGGTCTCAGAAAAAGTTAGTCATAAAAATCTATTGTTATTGTTATTGGATGTCCTTTGACTAAAAGCTCACACAATGAGCTATGAATGGTCATAGAGACTATTGTTTGTATCTTTTAATATTAACAATTAAATAAAAATATGCCATTGTTTTTATTATTATTAATATGATTTTTTTTTTTGAAATTTTTAGGGAGTGTAAAAGTGTTCAGAGCCCTATATAAATATGATGCTCAACAGGCAAGTATTAAATATATCTAAAAGAAAAATAAATCTAAAATATCAAATATTCTATATTTTATATATATAAACCTAATCATAGAACAATGAAATTGAAATATGTTACTGCGATAATTCACAAGCCAATTCCTAAAGAAACATTTAAATGAACGTCCAAATAATACCCACTTTTTTGTATCACTGTCAAATTTGTCAGATAAAGTAGATTAGCACTGATACGAGGAAGTGGATATTATTTGCAAGTTTATTTAATTGTTTTTATTTTTTAAGCAATTTTCATCGGCACCGCAAATTATTATATATTAATTATTGTTGTTTAATTAAATTATTACATATATGCAAAGAATGAAAAATTCACAAGGGGATTAAAATGAATGCTTCAAGATTTTATTTTGTGAAGATTTCATAGGGTTAAATTGATTTAAACTTCATCAATATCTCCATGACTTGAAGTTGAACCTTACAAATGTCATTATCCGTATGTGTCATTTTAATAAGAATTCAAAATCCAGACGGAGGTTGTTAAGTCTCTTGGATGATGATGTAACATGAATTAGGTAATTAAATTTAATAAAAATGGTGCTAAGAAATTTTCATTAGCTCCTATAACTTATATACATATTTATTATGTAATATTTGATCATTTAATTAAATTATGAAGGAAAAAAATATTAAGAAATGATTAATGCTGTGTGGGTGGATATTAAATAAAAAAAGGTTAATATAAACTCTAGTAGAACACAAGACCATTTTATGTTATGAAGAATAATATGTTTTGTTTTACTTTGGGAAAAAAAAATGGACTGGTGTATTATTGAAATAAATTTTCTAAGTTAAATTATGTTTTCATTTTTGATTATTATATTAATTACTATTCTGTAATTTTGAATAAAATCAATTATATATATTTTTAGATTTTGGTTAATGGTTGTTATAAGTATTATTTTGAGGAATAATATTAATTAACTGCTTTTGTTTATATTATAATAGGAAGCTGAAAGTGATGTTATATTTATATTATTATTTAATCCTGTTATAAAGTTAAAATTTTTTATGAAAGAATCCATTATTCACAGACTTTCTGACTTTGAAAAACTATTTTAGAAAATGACACAGTAATAATAATTGAATAAGGGGGGTAATTTTGTTTACTATTAATATTTACTCACTCTTTATTTTTAATTATATAATGCTGTTTACATATGTTTTAAATTTCTTTGTGAGGATTATAAATGACTTCATTCCCACTAATATAGATTAAATTAAAAGCAAAACTAATATTGTATGTTTGAAGAAAACATTAAAAATGTGAAATACAACCTTAATCCATCTTCATTGTGAGCACCCTTCTTAAAAGCAACCATTATATTGAAAATAACAAATTGGAATATGAAATTGTACATTTAAATTCATGTTCCAAAGTGCACTCAGTTAAACTCTTATTATATTTGATCTCTTTAACTTTATATTTTCTGTCATATGTTTAGTGTATGTCATCTGTACTTCTTTAAGATTAAAAATGTGGTGAAGTTACTTTTCATGTTCTAAAAATAATGATGATGACACAGGATTTATATGTAGTATATATGTGCTATTTTAATCATACATTAATGTTAGCTCTTGGTTCATGGAAATGAACCTAAGAGCAGCTTAGACATTTAATTACATAAACAACGAGTGGACATTCCTGAGATCAATGTTATTTTTATTGATTAATTAGTTTAACATAGCCAATAATTGAGAACTTACATTATATGAAAAAAAAGAAGAAGATAATCCTGTTTATTATCAATTTATAAATTTATTTTTGGTATTAATTTCATTATTTTTTTTAAGAATTGTAATATTATTGAGAGAATAAAAGATGAAGTGAATGAAATAATAATATTATAAAATTAGATAATTATAAAATAAATGGGTAAAAAAATATCCAATTATATATGATGAATAAATAAAATTATAGGAAATGTTTGAACACCTCATTTTAAATTAAGCACTGAAGATTTCTTAAGTCTATAAGCAATCTATTCTACAACTTTTTGCATAACTCAATTTTTATATATATAAAAAAATTATAAACCATTATTACTGTGATGTATTAAGTATATATTCTTTTTTACAATCTTTTTTTCATATTATTCTTGTATTGCAAGCATTTTTATAAACTATGTATTATTTGTTGGGTTTTAAAAAATGGATAACATTTTTCTATATCAAGTATTATGTTGCCTTTGTAAAAGTATATTAATGTATATTAGGAAATTCTACATGAAACATATGTAAGTTATATACACAAATTACAACAATTCAGTTAAACTTTTTTAATAAGAGCTAACCTTTTATATTTTTTCCAAAAAATTGACTCAGTTTGTTTAATAACCCTATATATGTATTATATGCAATTTCGTAACATAAATTAATAAACTATGTATGATTATTCTCTTCATACAAATACTACTTTGAGCAATTAAAATTTTATCTAATTAGAAATTTCTTGTTAAAAAAAGTACAATTTAGGCATTATAATGTTAAATAAATGCTCTTCATGTCCAATAACTAATTAGGTTGAAGGCTTTCTGAAATAATAAAAATCTGCATAACTTAAGACTGCCTTTAGCATTTATTTATGTTAATGTCTTTGGGGAGGTTGGACCTTTTATCTTAACTTTTTTCTTCTAGTTGCTTTCTTTTCATTGTTTTATAGCCTGTTGAAGAGTTTCAAAATTAATCATCATTAGTAGATTAATTTTTCACTACTATTTGTAATTGGTCTCTGAAATATAAACACTTATTTATACAATCTGGAGTACAAATTGAGATGTTGTTTAGAAGACGATGTAAAAATTTGTTCTATAATAAAACTGCATTGACCGGCATTGATCTTATTATAAAGTACTATTTTTATTTGTATAATTAGTGATGGCAGTTAAAACTATGAACAGTTGTTATGCAAATGAGATATAAAAATAACTTTCTCAAAGTTTTACGAGTTGGTGCAGCAGTGGCCATGAGAGGAACAAAGTGCTGTTGAAAGTTAATGGTTTCTTTTCTAAAGGGGGAGAAAAGGTATGCATAAAATATAGCTTAAATGGATTAAATGAAGGTATGTTAATGTAGTAGTGATAATAATTAAGTGCAAATTATTAATGAACTCTAAATAATAGTACCAAGTGAAGAAATATAGACTTGTAGTTATCCCTAAATTATTATGGGGAAAAATAGTTATTTTTGTTAACATTATATTTTCCATGTTTACATATATATTATTACTAGCAATTCAGCTTAAGAATAAATTTGCTGAAATATAAGAATTGTTTGTTCATTTTATTTTAATGTTATGTTATCTTAGCTGAATAGAGACCCTCCGTGAATACACCAAACAACATCACAAACTAAAAAATTTTATGATTGTTATTTTGTAAACATTCATAATTGTCAAAATCTTTTTATGTAACTCCAAACATAATATTAATACACATAATGTTTCAATACTCCTGTGTAAACATTTCTTTAAATACCTCATCATCCAAAAAACTACAACTCTACTTCAGGAAAAAATACTGACCCTCAAAATCTTAGTAAAAGAAAAACAAAAAAATATGATTAGGAAAAAAAAATCTCAAACAACTGAAAAGTTAACCTATATCAATAATTTATTCAGTCACTTGAAAAAAATCCCACGTTGTGATATAATGATAAAAGTCCGCAGGCAACTTGTTACCAACAAAAAGGTGTCATCTTCTCAACAACCAACAAAATTACATCTGATTACAAAATGTTTTATGTAGACATATCTGACAATTCACTGTATCTAATTAAAGAATGGCTAATCTATTTATCAAGTCTTGATTCTCACAGTATAGAGTATTTATCAAACAATGTAATAAATGATAACATACTTTTCTATGCATTTTGACAATTCAAATATATTTTATTTTATTATTACACACTTCCAAAAATAGCTCAAAGTTTTGACTGTTTGATAGTCTTCTTCAGACCAGTAACATACACATTATATTAAATACTCTACCATAAATTAAATATACAAAATAAAAAGAACAAGATTCTCAGAAACATCTCTTTCCATTGTGATTATGGATGATGTGATTATTTTTTGAAAATAATGCTTCAGAACTTCAAGAAATGCTATAAGAACTATTTAACATAAGAAATATTTAAGATAAATAATAAAAAAGACTAAATTAATATTTAATGGCTTTTCAAAAAGGAAACAAATAATGATTGATGGTAATTAGTTAGAAAATGTTTACAATTGCAAATATATTGCTTAGATTGTTAATGCAAATGGCAATGTATTGGATGAAATTAATCATAAAATTAAACTTGAATGGAATGTTTTTAATAGAAATAACTTAATATTCAAAGTAAATGTGTCTTTATGTTTGAAGTTTTTTAATAAAAATATTTTATTGGTGCAACTTCTGGATCTTAGATATGTATACTTAGTAAAAGAGCATTATTGTCACTGCTAATCACTCAAGTATAAAGAAATGTATATTGGGAATAACAAGGAGAGATCGGAAGTGATGAGGTAATAAACATGTATCACTGACCTCATTGAAAGAATTAAGAAGTTGGAATGGATTTGTGTTGGAAATGTTGCTAGAAGAAATATCAATGACTGGACAACTGAAGTCTTAAATTGGATACTAGAAGATTGTGAAAGATGAGATGGGTGTATTAGAAAGTTGACTGGAGTTTACAAGGAGAAGATATAGATTGGAAAAACTGAGTTAATTTTTGAATGACCATCCTGCACTGGATTAATAATGATTGAAAGTGATGAGTCTTTGAAATAATTTATAAGCAGATTCATGGAGTGAGCATTCAGATATGATATGGTTAATAATCAAATTAAAAGTAGAAGTAAAAGAAATCTGGCTTCTAATTCATTGCCGATGGTATTTTGTTGTTTATAGCATAGACTATACAACTGATAAAGAATTTATTTTAGTAATTAATGTTTAAAAAACTCAGATACCTTATTAGATAGTGGTAGAAAAAGTCTTGTCAACGACTTTGCTTTTTTAAGTAGAAAGACAGACTTGGATAATGAATTATAACAGACTCCAACAAACTACCATCTCATTTAACAAGTTAAAAGATACAATTTATCCACTCTACTTTGAACATTTTTTAGCAAAAACCTTTTATTGTACATATATGCATACACAATCTTATGTTTCAACTGTCCTGAAGTCTTCTTCAGAGTCACTTTTACTTTAATTATTTTAAAAAAATTAAAGTAAAAGTGGCTCTGAAGAAGACTGCAGGACAGTCAAAATGTAAGATTGCGTGCGCATATATGTACAATAAAAGGTTTATTGCTAAAAAGTGTTCAAAGTAGAGTAAATAAATTGCATTTATATAAGATATTACAGCAAAATAAAGGAAGTGGTGAATTTGATAAGTTAAAAGATAGACATTTTCATCATGGTAATATAATTTCTTTAATTAAATTAGTTGTATATATAGTATTGTTATCCTGCAAAATTTATTATTTGGAAATGAAACATGGATTATTTTCGTAGTGTAAAAGCACAGGAAAAATATCATTTAAAGATTCTCCATAGCTTCTTGAAATATGATGGCAACATCATAAGGCTGCATATTTTCAGCTTTCTGGATAGGTGATATTGAATTTATAACTAAGGATATATATTTATTGGATTGATCATTTGAAATGAATAGAGATTGCTAGATTTTATAAAATAGTATTCTTTGATAAGTTTATGTTTGGCATTATTACTTGACATCTATTAGTTATTAAAGGTTACAGCAGATGGCACAGAAATATGAAAAAAAAAAAAAAATGCAGTTGAAACAGCAGTAAGCTGAAGTCATATGATAGAGTCATATGATATTTTATTGATTTTTCTGGGTCACTGAATTTCATTTCTTTGTAGAATTCAGAATTGTATCATAATCTTAAAACAAATCAATCAGGACATAGAATATACTAATTAAAAACTTTAAGGATGTTTTTCTTTTGAATGTAATATTAGTCTACCAAATTCATTTTAAACCATTTCAATTCTTCAAATTTATTTGCTTTAATGCAATACTTAATTATGCAGGTTTTTTTTTACTTCTTAACAATAATAACCTCATGCAAGGAAATTTGTTAAATATTGGTTTTGCTAGAATTTATTTCCAATTATTTATATTTAAACTGATTAAATGTGTAAACCATGTATTGTTGTAACATAAAAGCATTGGAAAAATTTCGTTTAAAGATGATCTAAGATTTTGAAAACATGACAAAAAGATTATTAGTCCAGTCTATATTATTCTACTTTCTGAATGGATATTGAATTTTCTTTTGGAAGATCATCTCCATTGGATTGATTATGTGAAAAAAATGAATGGGAAAAATGTTTTATGATGAACGTTTGCATTGTTTGTTATGAGTAATGCAGATTCCATTTATATTATAAAGATTATCTTGAAGACAGCCTAAAAAGGTGCAATATTGACTGTTTTTATCTAAAGAGATACAATTTGATTACTTTCTTTGAGGAGGAATTAGTCAAAGATAGAATACGATGAAGAGCTGCATTTAGGTCAGGTGTTAAAGTTTTTTTTAGGAAAACTGACTTTAGAAAAAAATTAAAAGTCAGTATTGCACTATATAATCAGGCATTTATGAACATATTTACGGTTCACAGATATAAGCATTAAAATTCAACTTTTACATATTGTCTTTTTTTCAATTAAAATGGTCACTCTTATTATGAATATTTGATGATGATGCAATTTGGTATCCAAGGGAAATAGGGTAAAAAAATATTATAATCTTTAGTCTCTTATATCAATTTATAATACTAATATAAGTTTTGTTTGAAATCAGATTTTTACATTTTATTTGAAGAGTGGTCAATAGCTTTAAAGCAGGCCCACTGTGAATGCTCAAATTGCCCATTAACTTTTACTTCAATCCCTTTAATAAAGTTTACCTCACTTTATTTTACATATATATAATAATTATAATTTTGAAATTTATATTATTCTGAAAATTTTTAATTTTAGAATGATGAATTATCATTTGAAGAAGGGGATACTCTATATATCTTGGATATGAACTCGACCGATGGATGGTGGAAAGCAAAATGTGGAGGCAAAATTGGGCTAATACCTAGCAATTATGGCAAGTTATTTAATTATTTTTTTGCTTTTTATAAATAATATGTAACTATTATAATAATTAGATTTTGAATTTGCTTGAATTATTATAAATATTTGATTGGTGAAGCAAAATAAAAGAAAAATAATATTTCTTGTAAATTTTTTTAAAATAAATTTTTAAATAAAATTTTTTAAAAATAAAATTTAAAATAATTTTTTTTTAAAATAAAATTTTACATCCAATATTTTTAAAAAGTCTTTTCTGTATCAGAAATGAATTTTTACAAACTTATTTTTTTGTGCATACTTTTATTGCAGATAAAATAGTATATGTGTAAATGTTAGAAGATATGAATATTAGGATGATTTAAAAAAAAAAATAATTTGGTTTTATTACAGAGAGAATTTCAACCTGAAGAAGGACATATAGATTTGAATGTTGCATAATAATGTGTAACATAAACGAATTTGATAACCTTTTTTACTGAAGCATTTAAATTTTAAATTCGTGATGAACTCATTTTATAAATACTGCTGTTCCCATCATTATTTTCAGTTTCTGTCGATCAACTGCATGATGGGTTTTCCCAAATATAATTCAGTTTCTCTTATTCATAGCTTTTCTTTACATATCATTACAACAAATTTTCTTATTTGGTCCACCTATCTCACTTGTAGTCATCTTTACATAACATTACCTATTGCAGTTTTAATAATATCATCTGCTACTTTAGAATTACACTTATAAATATAGGAAATTGCGGCTTTATTTGAAGGATTTAAAGATCTTACTTAGTTCTAAATAAATTTCAGGAATATATAAATGGAAGGTTTTTATATCCGTATGAAAGCAAATATGGTCGACTTCAGGGTTAGGAACTATGGTTTATTTTTTAAGTTATTCTAATGTGTCTCTAACATTTGTGCTTAGTGTCTTTAGAAAGACAAAAAAAAAGTCTTGAAGCTGTTAAAAAAATACTTTTATGGTTCCTTTTTTTTGTCTTTGCACATGTCAACATAAATTGTTGGTGTAGTAAAGTAATATAAAAAAAACTACAGACACATTTAACAACAATCACATTTTTAAATTTTAGAAAGGTTTATGTAAGAATGCAGAATAGTATTTGAACAGTAAAGAAGAGAAAAATTATATTAGGTCTAAATGCAAATTTTGAATGTAGTAATTCAGTAAAAACTTTTACGCAGTAGCAGACTGTGTTTTGTCTACTTGTGCTGCTATCTATTGTAAGCTTGAGGAATCAGTAGATATTAGATGGTAGTGCTTATTGAATTTATATCCATAGGTTTTCTAGTTTAGCTTCTTCATTAATGAAGAGCCTGAGCCTTTTCTTATGCATTTGGATCTTTTTGATCTAACTTATCTTCCATTTAAAAGCCAATTTGTATCATTTTTTACTGTTGAACTTACAATAGGTGGAGCAGAATAATAACTTTTGTAATGAATTCAAGAAGGAAGAGCTTTTCCTTTTATTCAAATACTGAATTATTTAAAACCAAAATTGCAGTGGTTACTAACTTTAGTAAACTTGATAATTATAACCTTTCTGTTATTAAAAGTTTTTTTCTAAGTAAACTCTCCTAATGGAATAAAAACTGCTGATGTAAATCTATTTACCATGCCAAATACCTTTGTTTTATTTTAAAAATTTTATTATATGATTACTAATTAGCATTATGTCGCACACCCATATTTCAAATCAAATCAATTCCATCTTTTTTCTGGACCAAAGTCTATTCCAGCATTAAGAATAACATAAATCACCATTATATTACCATTGAATAAAATATTTGGATTTATGTAAATTAAATGTATGAGGCAATAGTAATCAACATAATGTCTGTAATTAACTGTAAAAGAACAAGCACTTAATTAAATTACTTAATGGATTAAATTAGACAACATTTTGTTTCTTAAATTATAACAATTGCATGGATAGTTGATTTAACTAAAGTAAATAGAAGTGTGACTGTTTTTAGTGCAGATCTTCTGATATCTAAGTAATTCACCATTCTGAAGTTACAGATTGGAAATGTGTAGGTAGAAATCAGGATAAAAGAATGATTCACTGTGCATTTATCAAATTAAAGCCAAAGTAACTGATATAGTAGGTAATTGCTACAGAAGATAGAATTGTAAAGTAGTACTATAATTCATTTGCATCTCTAAAATTATATCACTCACTGAAATGGATAAAAATATCAATGTGATTGTCTCCAGCATTCTTTGGTATTGCTGGTTTTCTCGCAGTTATATAATCATACAATAAATGCAAAGAAGTAATATCCAGCTAAATATTTAGCACTTGAGAAAGAAAATTTGGCGTCATGTATTTGGAAAATAATTGAACTATCTAGATTATCTAATAGTAGGTATTAATTGCTAAACTCTTTGAAAAAAATGATATTTGATAAAGAAACCATCTGATTTATAACTTGTATAACTTGAAAAGTTTATATCAAATTTAAAAGGTTTAAGCATTAGACATCACATGACCACTTTTTCCTATGCTTACACAAGCTGTTGACATAGTATCAAGTAGTGTCACCCAGTGCAAGCCTTAGTAATCAATGGATGCCAGAAGGTTTATGCATAAAATGCCTCAATATCTTCAGTCTTGTGTTTAGGTTGCGGCTTTCAACAGTGATGAGACTTGGATCTGAGAGCACTGTATCTAGATCTTTGAATCTAATGCAACTCTCCAGCAGCCACCTCTTACTTTTTTAGTTAATTATAAAGTTATCGACCCAAAATGAAACATAATGTTTTTAATCCAAGATCGTTCACTTGTAAGTCGTACAGATCTGAACTCAGTTCAGATTACTAAGGCTTGTGCTGAGTGGCACTACTGATTTGCTATTGTGTACATTTAAGTGATCTGACAAAATTCTGCCAAGTACATAAACTATAAATATAAA
Organism: Epiperipatus broadwayi; assembly: GCA_028023455.1. Classification (NCBI taxonomy): domain Eukaryota; kingdom Metazoa; phylum Onychophora; class Udeonychophora; order Euonychophora; family Peripatidae; genus Epiperipatus; species Epiperipatus broadwayi. The sequence continues at coordinate 19,810 of JAQFVV010008152.1, forward strand.
ATATAGGTGAGAATTCAAATTTTATACAATCCAACTATATATTTTAAAAGACTGTACTCTATTTATATTTTAATTTTGAATTTTTTTTTGTTGTAATTTTTAAGATTTATTATGACTTTATTTTGTATCATAAAATCATATATTTATCATATTGTTAAATGCCATTGTGAAATATTCACTGATTTAATTTTTGAATCATTGTGTGGGCATTTTACTAACACATTCATTTATAAACAAGGCAAAACTCTCCATACAGTAGTGCCACCCTGTGCCAACCAGAGTAATCAATGGATGCCAGAAGGCTTGTGCATAAAATCTTTATCTAGAGCCTACTCATCCAATATCTCCAGACTAGTTTCTGGCTTGTGGCCTTAGTCAGTGAGGAGCCTTGGATCTTAGATGAGTAGGCACTAGATAGGGATTTTATGCACAAGTCTTCTGGCATCCATTGATTACTCTGGTTGGCACAGGGTGGCACTACTGTATGGAGAGTTTTGCCTTGTTTATTAACAATTATGTGCTAGTATAAAAGAAAGTGATCATGTGATGTTTGGTGGTTTAACATTCATTTATCTGTAAGGTTTATTTTATTATATAAATATCTGTGTTACCATACTTTGATTTTCATTACAAAATCAGAATATATGGCCAGTTAGCTATTCTTATTTATCCTAATAATTTTTTGGGCAAAGCAACATGTGAATGTATATTTTAAAGGTATTAATACTGATATATTTAATTTGTTTGTGGTAAGCTGTATTTATAATGTTATTTTTTTTATATATATAACTTTAAACTTTTACTAAATTAAAATTCTGCATCTAATATAATCTCTAATCACTAAAATATATGCTATACTAAGTCACACGTTTTATATGTATGATTTTTTCTGGTACATCATAATCAAAGATGTATATAGAATATAAGCAGTGGTGATGTGGAAAGGATAACAAGGGATAATGAAGATAGCCCATTTAAGAAATGGTGGTAGAGACATCTTACAATAATAAAAGCTATGTTTAAAAGAAGTAATAGCTGGACTTCATATAACTCTTTATATAAAAATAAAGTTACTGTTAACACTAACTGAAATAATCATACAAATATATAAACCATTATACAATTACAAATATCAAGTAACGCCCTTTGTTAATAGTCTATATCTCAATAATAGCGAACTTCAAAATGATACCACTTTGAAGTTGTACGCTAAAGGATGTTAAATATTGAAATACAAACGAACTCAAACACAGAGCATGAAATTTTAAATAAGCAAATGATCTTAAAGTTTGCTAATAAGCTAACAAGTTTACAAACTCTTTATACGTATATATAAATCTTGATATGCCCAGTAATGATGGTTTTGAATTTATGTTTCATGAAAGTGTGAAAACTTATGTTTCACATCATACAATTACCAATTGCAATAAATGTTCTGTCATATAAATTGTGTGGTCAGTATTTGGCCATGACATTTAAACATATTTTCTGCATTCCAACTTTAGTTCATCACATAAATTGGTATACCAACATATAGCCAAGCATATAATTAAAATAACATCATGTTTACAAATATTTATTCTCAATATATAAGTGTTCACATACTGTGTACACATGTTGAAATTATTTACAATCTATATATGTGTGTGTACATATGGTATATGTATATTGTGAACAAAAAAAAAAAAAAATTGAAAATTAAAATTTATATTATTAATTTCTAATTTTTAATTTAAATTTTTTTAAAGATAATTGAGGTTGGGGTTATGGAAATTACAAGTATGAGGATTAAAAAGTATTGTATTTAAACATAAAAAGTTAATATATCAAGTATAAGAAAAAGAAGAAATGATAAAATAAAACATCAAGTTATTTTTCACCAGTAATGAAAGTAATTTCTTTGATATCTTATTTAAACATTTTATGAATTGCTTAATAGTTAAACCTTCATTTTAAAACTATCTGTGTAGATTCTGTCTTTTGAAAACATTTTCTAATTTATCTTAAGATGAGGTTAGGCAGAGGTATTTTTTTTTGTGTATTTCAATAATAAAATCTACTATAGCAGTTTATATATACATAACATATATATATTTCTTATAACACTTCTTTCATATATACTTCAATGCAAACAAATTTTCTTAAACTTCTTTATTTTTCTCACAGTTTCGACTGTCCAGCAGTCTGCATCGGAGCTCTAATCTTCTTCTCTGCTTTAATTAAAGCAGAGCTCTGATGAAGACTGCTAGACTATCGAAACTGTAAGGAAAATAAAGAAGTTTAAGAAAATTTGTTTGCATTGAAGTATATATGAAAGAAGTGTTATAAGAAATATATATATGATTATATGAAGATATGCAAAGAAAGTAAAAGAGAAGAATAAGAAAATATACACATAACACTGGGAAATATCCATTAACTCTCAGTAGCTAAAAGTGGTATGTCACATCATATGAAATTTTCATATGCCTTAATTTTCTAGAATTTTATGTATTGAACAGGTAACTGTCTGAGTACTTTTGAAAATGCATCTTTATTTTGGAAAAAACTAGTTAATATGATAATAAAATTTGTAATAATGTTTCACCAGAATTGTACTCACTGAAGCTATCCTCTTTCCAAAATTTTATTTAAAATCCCAGCAATCATCAGAAAAGATTAGAGAAATTCTGTGCATATGAGTAACTGCTGAGAAATAGGTGACAAGAAGTCAGAAATTATATATTTCAGCTTAGAAAGTTTGAAATCATTATGACATTAGCTTGAATAATACAATCAAAACAAAGATGACTGTTTTGGGTGGATATGTAAAATTTATTCCTTCTCACTGACAATTGTAATAGTCAGAAAGCAAACTGGGAATTTCATTGACACTGCCATATGGATATTACTGATTAATTATATGACTTAATTATTGTTATTAAGATGTTGAACATAAGCTGTAAAAGTCATATGATACTTAATTTGATTTATATCATCTTTTTATCAATGGGATAAAAGTTCCTTTGAGAAGATATACTGTAAGTCTTTAGAATACATAGTTACTAACCTAGTATCAAACTTATATTATCAGACTAGTAGTATGTTTTGAGAGTTTTTAGGTTATTTGATATCTTCTAATCATTATCTTGGGATTTATGTTATATGAATTAAAGAGCAGCAATGTGATGCACTGTGACTTCTGTCAGCCATTGTGCCCAGAGAAACTGTCTTTGGAGTACTCTAGAGCCATCTACTGGAATATTGAATAATTGATGGCCACTACCTGGTATATTACTATAATTATTTCCATTTCAAGACTTATAGTTTGTTTTTGTCTTTAATATTGAAATCTTAAGATTCAAAGCTGGAATTATTGCACTTATTGATATAGCAGTTATTTTTCACTTCTTTGTATTGATGCAAATAGTCTGTATTCTAAAAAAATGTATGGTTCTAGATACCCAAGTTTATTAATTCCAGCTTTGAGTAATAATTCTTTCTGACAAAGACAAAAGTCAGAAACCAGTCTGCAGACAATTATAGCACTATATCATCTGACATTCATTGAATATTTAAACTTATAGAAAATGGTTCTAGAGTAGGGCCAAAAGAACTCCTTTTGTGAACCTATGAGAAAGTCATATGGTATTGTTGTTGGTGTATGAATTAAATATTTTAGTACAGTGAAGCTGTGAAATCCCTCATGTTCAAAGGAAATAGCATATTATAGCTCATCTTTTATTAATAAATAGTGATTAGAATAGAATACATATTGTTTATTGAACTGCAACTATATAGTATTTTTCAAAATATATAAATAACATGACATTTTTTTATATGTATTATGTATATATGACATTTTTTTATATGTATTATGTATATATAAATCAAAAATATATTATTGACAAAATTAAAAAAAAAAAATTATTAATAGTAAATGGAGAGGATATTTATTTATTTTATAGAGTGTGTGTTCACTCATACATCTATTAAATAGGAATAAGAAGAAAAAAAACTAAAAAAATTATCTTTAAAATAAAGTAACTAGCAAAATATGCTGTAGGCAATATTCTTTTTTTTCTAAGAACTTTTTTCTTTTATAAGAATAATAGACTTGTCTCTTTTCAAGAAATTACTATCTCCCCAATTTCAAGAAATTACTATCTCCCCAATTATGTTAATTGTGATTTCTTGCAAAAACGTTTACTTTTAGAAATTTTTTTTTTGTTTAAAATAACGATTTATTTAAATGATTTATACAAATTTATACAATGATGATTACATGAATACCAAGCAATGTCCATAGCTAAATGAAAAGTGGATATATACATGAATGTTGGATCAACGCTTCAGTAATATTCTAGATTGGTCCATACTTTGTCCCAGTTGAACAATTATGTATGCCTCATTGAGCATTGAAAGGCACGTCCAAATTGATAATGAGTATAGGTTTAAAGTCAAGATGCGAAGCAGAGGCTAGGTGGGCTGGGAGAACACTGACTAGGTCATTGATTCACTCCCAATCTGTCAGTCCGAGTTCAAGCATCCAGAGATCTGTCCGTCATTTTCTTATAAGTTAAGCCATTCAGCCTGTGATCAAATTTGTTAGCTTTTATTGTTGAGGTAGATGGTGTGATCAATCCACTAATCAGTAGTCTTTAGATAGTATGGTAGAGGTCACATATATATGACTGAGCTCATCTTGGAATTGCATTGATGAGGCGAGACTAATATTTGATCATTGATATCTTTGCAATAATCAGTGCACTAGCATGGAGGTGCCGGCCCAGGTTTGTTGATACAGCCAATCCGGAGCATGCATTTTATCTCTGATGATATTACCGTTGATGAGTGTTTTAAATACTTGAAGGGTACTGGTGTTCACATTGCCCAGAACAAAACTGCATCTCGTTAGCAGATGGCAAAGGATAGGAAAATTGGTAATCTAATGTTAGCAAAATTGCCAGCTTTAATTGCTTGCTGGATTAAGAATGTGTCTGTAGAAAAGTGTTTTATCTTTTGTCAATGAAAGACCCCAAGAATGCTGAGTGATGGACAATCTAGGAAAATGTGTTGAATTGTTTCCTCATCCCTCTGACAGAGTTGACATTGAGAGCTAATTTTGTTAAAACCCCTCCTCATTACGGGGAACTGATTAGTCATTAGTGATGAGAGGTTTAATTTCAGAAGAAAATCAATAAATTTGGATTCCAGAAACCAATGTTTGGCTTTTCTGATCAATAATTTGTTGTTTAATCCAAGAGCATTATGGAGAGCTGAGGGACAATCTTTCTTTAGCCTGTAAGTTTCCCAGTAGGACTTTTTTTCATTGAAGATATTTGGAGTTAAGTTAATACAGCCATTGGCATGTGTCCAGATGTCAGTCAACCATCCTTTGCTATGGGGAGGTGGTGTATCAGTAGGTTGAAATTCTTGGATTAAATTTGTATAGTTCATTTCCAGTGAATGTTTGTGTAGAAGATTTAGTGATTTTTGCAAGTATAATGTAGCAACCGAGTGTAGACCAAGACCGTTCAGTTCTCTAGGCATTTGGGTCTTTGCCAAGCTTATGGCCACAACCTTCCTTTTCCACAATAGCTTAGTACATAATGAGCCTATTTGTTTACCGAAGATTTTAGTAGGCTTGATGATTGGTAGATAGTAATTGAGTCTTGAAAACACTAGCGTGTTAAGGAGTGCAATTTTACCAGGAATAGAAAGCGAAATACTGGAGAGAGCATTGATTGTTTTATTGGTTTTTTAAAGGATTGAATTTTGAATTTCTCTAGTCATGATAGTTTTTGTTTTTGCCATGGGGAATCCTAAAAAAAGCTGTGGCTTGGCTGTGAATCTGGATGGAATTGTTGTTCCTGTTTTAATTTTCCAGATGGAAGATTTGCTATTGTTAATTTGGAAGTTTAATATTTTGGCATGCTTGTCAATAATTGTGAAGAGGGTTGGAAGATGAGCTTCGCTGGGAAGAAAAGTGGTAACATCGTCCACATAGGAGATGTGGTTGATTTGTTTTTTGATGGCGGGAACATAAATGACTGGCAAGATATTCTCTATGTCCTTGAGCATGGGGTTGATGTAAGTTATAAAACATAGTGATGCCAGGGGAGAACCCTGTGGAATCGAGATGTGAGGCCTAAAACCTGTAGTCAACCTTCCATCTAAAGAAGTAAATATGGAATGATTTAGTAAAAGGTTTGCTATTATTCTGATGTACATGTCAGGAACCTGATACTCCCGCATTGTCTGGAACAGTACAGATGGTATTACCCAGTCAAACGCTGAAGAGAAGTCCAATTGTACGACCAGTGGCCTTGATTTATTGGTTTGTCTGACGTGTTCAGTTAGTAAAAGAAAGTGCTGAACTGCATCAATGGTTGATGATCCTCTTTGGGCAAATTGAAAAGGTGAAATATGTGAGTAGAGTTGGGGTTGTATCCGGTCCTTAATTAAGGATTCAATTGTCTTAATTAGCAATGGTATCATGGAAATAGGTTGTATATTGTTGAGACTAGATGGATTTTCTTGTTTTTTAAGAAAAGGGACCAGTGCCATTGGGTACAAATCTGGAATGTTCTGAAAGTCATCGGCCAGCACGTCAATCATGTTTTTGATTATGGGGATTGTGTAGTGACTAAGGTGTAATAATACAAATTTCGGGATTGCATGAAGGCCTGGATGAGTGCTTTCAGAAAATGCCTGTAGCTTTTGCAATATTTGGGCTTCATTTATGTTGTGATTGGTTGTGGTATACTTTTAGAAAATATTTTAATAAGCAAAATATCATACATCAAATTTAGGAAAGATGTTTTTTTTTTTTATGTTTTTAGGAAAGATGATAAAGGAAATTTGAAATATAACATGCTTTCTACATAAACTGAAGATATTTTATTAATATATATAATATGCATGCAGTTGGTTCAGAAAAGGAAAAATGGTTACATAATATTAAATTTGTGAATTTTAATGTTTTTTTTGTTGATTTATTTATATTTTTTGTTTCTTTGTTTACATTTACTTTGGATAGCGTATAATTGAAATTACATAATTAGATACAATGTAGTTTGTGGCCTCACTGTATTGTATAGGAAATAGTTTTTTAAAAATAATAATAATAGTAATTTGTTTTATAAATAGTTGAAGAAAATATGGAGTCTGTTGACCATCCTTTACATGAAGCAGCCCGCAGAGGAAATATGGATTTTATGTCAGATTGTCTTAGTAATCGGGTAATTTAATTTTTTTTATTTTTTGGTGATATTTTTTTTATTTATTTATTATGTATTTTGCCAAGTTTCAGTTTTTATGCATAAAAAAATGTAGATTCTAATGATATATATTTTCCAATTGAAAAATTTTCAATATAAGCAATAAATAAACTCACGAAACACTGTGGTGGATGTAAAATTTCAAGTTTCTAAGCAGTCTATCCTTGCTTATATTATAAATAATATATATTCTTTGCTTAGGTTATATATAATTGATTTTGTAGATAGATGTTACTAGAGTCACTTAAAAGGAATATTCACATAAATGGAAAAATGTGGTTGATTTAGTCTGCAAGTTATGTAAGGAAGGCATAGAAAATATTAGGCATCTGTTAATTGAATGTAAATGCCTGAAAGCAGAAAGGGTAAAAATAATGAAGTTGTGGAAGAATAAATATAAACAAAGTGATTATACAGAAAGTGGGTTATTGTTTTTTATGCTGGGTTTGGGAAAAGATAACAGGGATTTAGATAAAAAGGCCATAGAGTTGACAAAGATTATGTTGTGGAAATGGTATGGAGCAGGATAGCGAAGAATATGGGAAAACTTCGGGTGGCGAATGGAAAGGGAAGTTAAAGTGGCTAACAGGTTTTTGCGGACATAGTTTCTGAGAGATTCCTGACTCCGTATAAGTAGAAGTCACAGTGCATCACATCACACTAGAGAAAAAGTCAGCTTATATAGAGATTTTCATTGTTCATGTTTTCTTTGCTCACAAATTTGCATGTTCATGAATGAATAATTGTCATGTGCAGACCTCTAAAAAATGTTCACATGATTTAAAAGTTGCTGTATATTTTATATTAATGTAAGACATAGGAGCTAGAAAATGTTTGAATAATACAATTTTAATATATTGTGCCAATATGTGAACAATTGACTGAATGCTAAGTAAAATATACATTCTCTCTTCTTTTTATTGTTTTTAGTATGAGAAGAAAAATAAATTTATGATAATATTTTTGATAAAAAGAAATGACCAACATTTTATTTGATCTCATATATGCTTTAATAAAGAATTTTTTTTTCTTCATAGAATTACATTACAAGATATTAAATGAACGTTTTAAATTTTAAACTTTTCGGAAAATACTACAATGAACAATTGTGTAAAATATATTCTAATTTATTAAATTGAAAAAATTTATTCTAATTGTTTGTCCATTTTATTGTTTTAAATTGGTGGAAAAAGAGAATATTGAATTATCATTCTTTGATAAAATTGAATTAGCGACTTGGAATTTGAGACTAAAAGAATATTTTAAAAGTAAATTATATTAAAAGAACATTGTTAAAAATTAAGAATATGAATATTTTATTATTTGTTATATATATTGCAATTCTTATTACAATGCTTCATTAAATGTTCATTCTTTTTGCACTGTTTTTGTAAGTGTTAACATACTTTTTGTGTGTATTTTTAATACAGCGTCCTATTTTGTTTTTTATAGATTCAACTATCTAGTAATCATTTTTAGAATTGTAAATGACAAATGTATTATATTGTTTGTACACACCCATATGCACAAGCACACATGTATATATATCTATTCACAGAACAATCAAGTTTAAAAAATGTTACTATGATAATTTATAAGTCAATTCTTCAAAGAATTGTTTAAATGAACTTGAAGATTCTTCAATGTTCATCTTTTTTTTTATATCAATAGATTGGCATTATTGATATTGGAAAAAATGGGCGTAATTTATAAATTCATTTAAACGATTCTTTGGGGATCTGGCTTGTAAATTACAATAGTAGCATTTTTGAACTTTTTGTTCTGTGATTAAGTTGTTGCATATTTGATAACTAATAAGTTATGTATGGGCTTATTAAAAAAGTCAATTATAATAATATATATTTATATGAAGCATAGATAAAAATGCATTGGCATATATCTGAAATAGCTGTTATGATACCTATGATAATTTCATCAGTGAAGAAGACTACTACTAGATAGTCGAAATTTGTATTTAGAATTTGCAAAAAAAGGAGTTATTCTTATTAATTGTTGCCAATTTCAGTATATTGTTTGACAATATAGTGGATTAGAATTACAGTTACTTTAAAAATTTTGTGGCTTGTATCGTCCCTCTTATTTTGACAAAAAATATATGCTGAATTTTTAAATCGCTTCTGCATTTTTGTGCGTCTGTATGTTTATCTTGAGAAATGATTTTATTAAAAATTGAATGTGGACTCCCCCATTCTTGATTATTTGATCATGATCTCATCAACTCATGATTAATGAATATATGATGAATAGAGACATTGTGTATATATTTTTTATAAAATATATTTATTAAAAAATGATTAACTAAATAATGGATATAAAGAATATATATATCATTGCTTAAAAATAGATACAAAGTTACTTAGATAGAGACTCCTATTACATACATATTTAATAAATATATAAAAAAATGTTAAAGTACAAGTAATTATAAAAAGTATATATATCTACTAGATCTTAGCTCACTAATTCCGGAGTAAGAATAGCAAATTTAGTATGGAATATAATTTTTTGAGAACAGAACAAAGCAACTCAGACTTCAATTTATACAATTTAATATAGATGTTAATATATACAAGTACAATATATATAGATACTTGGATTAAAACGCTATTCTAATTTAACTGCAGCTAACTAGGAATAAGTTCTTTCACTTACTGAGTCTACACAGATAATAAAGTACTAAAGGCAGTACATTTATCTTTACTATCATCACTGTCCTTTAAGTGACCCTTATGACATTTAAAGTAATAATAAGCTCAGGAGATCTTTTATGGTCCTAGTTGGCTTATTGACTTTTAGGAGACTAAATCCTGAGAATAAGACATCCCCTTGCTGATTTCTTCTGCTGCTTAACTCTTATGTCACAGTTGTCTTGAAGATGATGAAGAAGAGCACAGCATGTATTGCTTTTTTTTGCAGTTTTTATATTTTTAGTCCGTTTGTTTTCTGGAGTAATTAAACTCCTTGGGGAAAATCTGGGTGGTGGGTGTGTCAGTGTAATCTTACCTCTGCAAATTTAATTAGTGTTTTTTTACTCATATTAATTAAATTTCTTTTCTTCTGATGAAAATTACTGTAAACAGTGCATTTTTATTAATTATTTTTTCATTAAAGCTATTCATTTAATCTTATTTTTACTATTTATTATTTATCTATTTAATTTATTTATTTCCTCTTTGTAAATTAGTCTTGTAACTCATTAAAATACATATATTTCAATAATTTCCCCCTTACTCCAGAAAACAGGTTACTGTGTTTAAACATAATCTCATACATTTTTAGGCATTTATCTTTTATGTTGGGGCCTGGATGAGTTATGTTCTTTTGTTGGTTCCATGGCGTACCTCATGTTGTATTTCTATTACTGTTTCAGCTTCACTACATTCTGACCGAGTCTGTTGTTTCTCTTGAATTTCTTCATTAAGCACTGTGTCAACTATTCCTTGTTTTGTGCAGGTTTTGGTCGTTTTCTTTTTTTATTTGTTAGTAATGCCACTGGAAACTGGATGTCTTCTATGACTCATCTGTGGACACAGTTTATATGTCTCCAATATTCTGCTTTATTCAGCTTTTGAATGATTACTATTTGTTTGAATAATTTGCTGATGATTATATCTTCAATCCATTTCTTTTTGATCAGATCACATACTCAAACTTTATCACCTGTTTTATGTGTTATCTTCACTATCATACTGAAAGTGTTTGCTTATTTTTGGAAGTAACATTGCTAGTTTATATGCAGTTTCTTGCCCATCAGCAATGCAGCCAGAGATTTACCTGTAACCATCGACAGCATGGAATGTTGTTGTAGCATGGCATCATATAAAGCTTGTTGCATGTTAGTATTATTAGTCTTTCTCAGTCTTTTTAATTTGTTGAATGGCTTTCTCAGCCAGGCTGTTCGATTCAGGATGATATGGAACTGCATAGATGTGTTTGATACCTTAATTTTTGAAAAAATCTTTCATTTTTGAGCATCATGGAAACAACTATTTTTGGTAATTCGTGGCATGAAAAAACTGTATGCAAACTCTGCATAGTTTCATTAGCACTTGTATTTTTCATGTTGCAATACTCTGCCCATTTAGAGTATGTTTTTATGAGATATGAGAAGTACATGATCCATGTGAAGTCTCTGCCATGATTTAGTTGCTTTAGGCCATGGTGTATACTCCTTAGGTTTCATATTCATTTTGGACTGACAAACTGTGCATTTCTTAATGTGTTTCTCAATGTCTATGGTTATCTTTGGCCACCAGATACAGCTACCTGCTAATGCTTTTGTGTGCACAACTCCTGGATGGTCTTCATACAATAGTCTTAAAAACGTTTTCCTATCCTCTGTTGGTATTACTAAAACTTTTTTGTTATGAATTATGGTCTTCATTAGTAGGGTGCTTGGATCTATATCTAGTGTTTTTTGATAATTTTATCAATTGCTATTATTATTATCATCATCATCATCTAATATTCTTTATAGAAAACAAAAGGTTAATTCCTAAAATATAATCATCCTGGTAAAAACATATTTTTTTATTTATTTAGTAAATAATCGTAATATAAAAATGGTTACAATCTTTTGTGTATCTTGAGAAAACTTCATCAATCTAGTGAAGTAAACAAAGAAAAAAAAAAAGCAATGTCTTTATTGCTCAGAAGTTCATAAGAAGTTTGAGTGCAGGTGAAAATGCCAGAACTGGATTTGATCCTATGATCTTAAGCTCCAAAGTCTTACAATTTACCATAGTACTAAGCTATGCAGTAACTATTGAAAGATAAACATTATGTTAATAGATTTCTATTTGTACAATTTTAAAATCAATTTGAGAATAAAAACTCTAACTAATGAAACATTTTGGTTTTACTCTTTAATATTCTTAAACAATTGGGCATTCTGGAATTGATTGAATTAGATCACTTCTTTGTATTGATTAAATTATTTTTATTTACTTTAGATAAATTACTTCTAGATAAATAAGTTTGAATCAACATATTAAAGTTAATTTGTAATAATAAATAAATAAAATCTTTTAATAGGAAGATAAATTAAAATTTTATAAATTTTTAGGTATCTGTAAATGGTTTAGACAAAGCTGGTTCTACTCCTTTGACCTGGGCATGTCATGGTGGACATATAGAATGTGTAGAATTGTTATTATCTCAACCTAATGTAAATATAAATGCAACTGTAAGTTTATAGTTTTTTTTTACAAACTATTTTAGTTATTAACTTTATAGTTTCTTTTTTTTTTAATGATAATATATTGTTGTAAAGATTAAAAAAACATAGATTAATAAAGAATTTATTTTATAGCTGCATATCTGTGAATATTTATATATTTTGGTATGAAAAGCCAGATAAGTATTCATCTATCTGTGTATGTGTTAGTAAAGAAGTGTTAGATTACTTAGAAAAAGTACAAAGGGAAGGAGGAAGACATGCATTGGATGCAGATGTGTGGACAGCAAGGGAGACAATTCATGGAGAAATGGGACGACCAGGTTTTTAAATGAGAGATGCAAAAAGCAAAATGAAAATGTTTGGTTGATTGCAGTTTATGGATGATAAGAGAATAGTCAAAATAATATTTAATTGGGTTATGAGTGAAGGGCAGGCAACAAAATGGATAAGAAATGTAGTAAGGTATGCAGAAGACTTGGATAAAGAATTTGTGTCAATATACTTTTACAAAAGATGGGATGATTGTGTTTGGAGAATTGTTAAGTGTTGTAGTGGCAAGGAATGGGATAGAATAATAGATGCATTGATAAAGAATAGAAAGTTGGAGAGGTGGAGAACTAGTATGAAGAGTAAAAAGAGTTTATAAAAAATATATAAAAGTAAACAGAATATTGGGTGTGAGTTCATTTATAATAACAGCAAGTAAAGTAGTTTACTGTTTAAGGCTTGAACAGGATCTTTAGCAATAAGGGAATATGCACATAAATGGAAAAATCTGAGTGATTTAGTCTGTGAGTTGTGTAAGAAAGGCATAGAAATATTAGGCATCTGTTAATTGAATGTAAATGCCTGAAAGCAGAAAGGGTACCAATAATGAAGTTGTGGAAGAATAAATATAAACAAAGTGATTATACCGGAAGTGGGTTCTTGGGGTTTTATGCTGGGTTTGTGAAAAGATAAGGGGATTTAGATATAAAGGCTATGGAATTGATAAAGATTATGTTGTGGAAATGGAATGGAAAACGTAGGGGGAATGGAAAGGTAAATTGGCTAACAGGTTTCTCTGGGCATAGGTGGCTGAGAAATTCCTGGCTCCATATAAGGAGGAGTCACAGTGCATTGCATCACAATAATATAAGGTATAGCTTTGAAATGCATTAATTGCATAATTGGAAACTCAGATCAATATAAAAATATTTTAAAAATATATCCATTTTTATGGTCATCAAGAGACTACACTGATTTGAATTTATTTTAATTTAAAAAGAAAGTAATAGAACATCCCTTAAATATATGATGGTTTGCTTTCACAGACTGAATTCTTAATTATTATTTTTCATTTAAAAGAAAATATCTTTTATAATAATCCAACAAATATCAAAGCAATAATACATTGCAGTACTGAAATTATTTAGAGGTCTTCTTCACTATATTGGAATTTTATGTCTTGGATTTTTTAAAATTTAAAGTGTATTTAAATGAAATTCATTAAGCAAATTTAAAGAATCTAATAATTGCTAATACTTTTGCAGAAGTAAATTAATATATTCAAGCAAGTGCACAGATATAATGAAGATCTTGTATTTAGCATCAGTGTAAAATGTCTATTAAAGCTATTTCATTTATTATTTCTATTCTTTTAAAATATTCAACCAATTATTAACATTTATAAAATTGTGTCATATTGAATATATTAAAAACATCTTCCCATATTAAAGATGTAATAATTATTTTAATGAGCATGTAAATAATATTTATGATTCATCAAAATTTCACATAACAAACAAATGCAAATATTAAACCACTAAACATCACATGATCACCATTTCTTATATTTGCTCATAACTGTTATTAAAACAGGCAAAACTCTCCATACAGTAGTGCCACTCAGTGCAAACCAGAGTAATCAATGGGTGCCAGAAGGTTTGTGCATAAAATTCCTATCTAGTGCCTGCTCATCCAATATCCCCAGACTAGTTTCTAGCTTATGGCTTTCGTCAGTAAGTAGCTTTGGATCTGAGAGCACTGCATCTAGATCTTAGATTCTAATGCAACCCCCAGCACCCACCTTTTATCTCTACTTAACTACAAAACTATGATTCTAAAATTGAAAACACAATAATATTTTCAATCCAGCTCATTAGTCTGGGGTACTGGATGAGTAGACATTAGATAGGGATTTTATGCACAAGCCTTCTGGCATCCATTGATTACTCTGACTTGCACTGAGTGGCACTACTGTATGAAGAGTTTTGCCTGTTTTAATAACAGTTATGAGCCAGCAAAAGAAATGGTGATCATGTAATGTTTAGTGGTTTAATACCAATCCTGCCTAATAGAATAGTGGTGGCTATGGTTATTAAAGAACCAGACACCAAAATATATGGGTACTGAACTGAGTTGAGACCTATATGACTATATAAGCTAATGAGCTTGGATTGAAAATATTATTGTGTTTTCAATTTTAGACTCATAGTTTTGTAGTTAAGTAGAAATAAAAGGTGGCTGCTGGAGGGTTGCATTAGATCCTAAGATCTAGGTGCAGTGCTCTCAGATCCAAGGCTCCTTACTGACAAAGGCCACAAGCCAGAAACTAGTCTGGGGATATTGGATGAGTAGGCACTAGATAGGGATTTTATGCACAAGCCTTCTGGCATCCATTGATTACTCTGGCTTGCCCTGAGGGGCACTACTGTATGGAGAGTTTTGCCTGTCTTAAATGTAAATATGTTACTATGACCATTTATAGAACAGATTTCCTTAGAATTATTTTAAATAAACCTGTAAATAACAACTATCATTTGTTATGTCAATACTAATCTATATCTGACAAAATGGATTGGCTTTGATATAACGAAAAGTGGACATTATTTATAGACTTGGTTAAAATAATTTTATGAGAATCTGGCTTGAAAATTATCTTAGAAACATATTCGAACTTGTTTATTTTAAGAAATGGATTTAAAGATATAATGTAGGGAATTTTACGCACTTAGTATTATTAATCTGTAAAATAAAAAGAAATAGGGTTTAAATATTTTTTAGTGAATATAAATAAATCTAATAAGTTTCATCTTATTAAAAGATAATAAATTTCATAATTCTTATATCATTCACATAAAAAAAAAAATCTATTCTTTTCAAAATAATAATATAATTTTTAGCTAAAATAACACTGTATACTTCTTTAATTTTTTTTTTAAAAAAGAGATGTTGACGTTTATTGGTAATTTTTTATTTAAATAAATAGTGTTTGGTGTTATATAATACATTTTTAATAATAAATGCATTCAGTAGTTTTGTTGTATTTTTCTTATATTTCCTGAAAATAGTGAAATTAATGTAATTTTTATATTCACTTTAATTGATATTTATTAATTTTTAGTTTTTATATATTTTGATCTTTTTATAAATAGATCATTCCTCAGTGTTTATTTAACATCATCATCAACCATTATCAATCCACTGCAGGATGAAGGTTTCTCCAAGTTTAATCCATCTTCTCCAATCTTTAGCTTCTCTTCTCCACAACACCCCTGCACACTTTCTTATTTCATCCATCCATCTCACATGTGGTCTTTCTGGGTCTTTTACAATCTCTTGGAATACAGTTTAAGATTTCAATTGTCCGTCTATTATCATCTCTTCTAGCAATATGTCCAGCCCAACTCCACTTCAGTCTTTTAATTTTTTCAATGAGGTCAGTAACACCTGTTTGTTCTCTTACCCATACATTGTGTTTTCGATCTTGTCTTGTTACTCCCAACATGCATCTCTCCATACTTCTTTGAGTGGTCTGAAGTCTCTGTATTGCTCTTCTATTAAGTGTCCAAGTCTCAGATCCATAAGTAAGAACTGGTAAAACATATTTGTTAAAAACCTTCCTTTTCAAACATATAGGCATATTTCCATAGGCATATTTCCTTTTAGTATCAAGTTATTTCTACCAAAAGCACTCCAACTAAGTTTAATTCTATGATTAATTTTATCCATTATGTTTCCATCTGTATTAATAATCTGACCAAGGTATTTATAACTGTTAACTTCTTCTACTTCATGATAATCAATCTTTATTTTCATATTTTGAGCAAATCGATTAAACATTACTTTAATCTTTTTAACATTTATCTTTAGTCCTACTTTCATCTGATAACTCCTGCAACATTTCTTGCAGCTCTGAAGCATTATTTGCAAAAAACAACTATATCATCTGCAAAATCTAAATGACTTAAATAATCTCCATTTACTTTCACTCCTTTAGTTTCCCATTTTAATCCACAAAATACTTCTTGCAACACTGCTGTAAAAAGTTTTGGAGATATGGAGTCACCTTATCTTACACCTAACATATAAATATATTAATCAAAATTATCCCAACTTCACAACTCAACCAGACTAGCCAAGAAAATAAACTCTAAGACTTACTACCAATGGTTTCACTGCTACTAAAAAGAAAATAGAAGACTTCTCAAGTGTAATGAACTACAAAATAACATATTTAAACTAAACATTACCCACAATTCCATATACTTCCCATACACCCTTAATATTAAAAGAAATTTTAAAAAAGTTCCAATTGCTTAAATACATTCCTTTGTTAAATCACTGGCAGTTAGAATGAATTAAAGAAAGACATATTCGTATTAGTTTACATATTTGTTAAATGAACTCATTTAGAACACTAGACAGGTGTGGGAAAATATCTAGGCTTACAAATTCATAAAATCTATAGTTGATAATCAAGGAAGTTTCAAATGAAAAAAAAGGGTTTAAAATTAGAGTATTACGTACACTGGGGTCCAGTGGAAAAAATGTCTCCTTCTTTCCTAAAACTACCTACAACATGTTTCGAATCATCAATAAAGATTTTACATAACAACATAATTTGCTATTTACAACAAAAAAGTTTAAAGCACTAATGTGTCTGGATCCTGAATTAAACATGAAATGTGGCTGCTGTTTCATGCTTTATCGTCAGCCATCTTCAGTATTTCTTTGCCCTCAGAAAATCTTGAGTTTACACCACGAAAACTATTTTTGCAATCCACGTCTGCATTTCCATCACAATTTTAATTATTTCAAATGTTTCATTAGCTGATTTGTTGAATTTACTACAAATATTTAAATGTTAGTAAGTACACATATTTCTAAATATTTAAATAGAAATGGAATAAAGGGTTTAGAGAGGGAATTACGAGGTAAAATGAAATAGAGGGATGGAAAAAAAGGTTAGGTAAGGCTAATGTGACAAAATATTTGGCAGTATACAAAACACATAAATTCAAAAAAAGTAATTTGGAAATTATATAAGAATACATGAATTATTTAGGTATGAAGGATATATGATAGACTAAAGGTGCTATTATAGTATTTGGATGCCGGGAGAGAAACTTTAGATACTAGGAAAAGAAGATGAAGGAATAAGGATTGGAGTTGTACATATGAATTTATAGAGAGATGAAGAGAGAGAGTATCAAATACTTATTTTTGGAGTGTAGAGAGATTGATAGAGAAAATAATGATAATTGTATGGAGAGTGAGATGAATTTAAGGGTAAAGGAAGTGACAGATATAGAGGTTATTTAAATTTTGGTTTTTAGATCTTTTGAAGAATATGAGGATGGGATAGTGGAATTATCAAAACAGTATGTATAAGAGAAAAATAAATAAATTAGAACTATAAGAAATAATTGGTTAATAAAGAATAAAAAGTAGATGTGTTTTATTCTGGAATGTAAAGCTTTGGGAAGAGGGACTGTTTAATTTGGTATCTAGATATCTCGGCATACATTCTGTGTGCAGAGATTTCTGACTTCGTTAAAAAAGCCATTTTCTATTATTTGATATCACTAAACATTTATAAGATATAATAAGATCTGAAGAGGTTTGTTTATTTTTTAGAGTATAATTGAGGGAAGATACTAATTTACCGTGCGCACTGGAAAGGGACATACTGCAGTTGTAAAGTTACTTCGAAAAAGGTAATATCATCGTAATCTAGAAAAATAAGAATTATAATTATCTAAACTTATCTCAATGTTGAAATATATATATTTTATTAAATATTTGGTTAATTTTTTTTAAAAAAGAGTCTCTTCTTATTTATAGAAAATCTTTTCAAAGATTTTGACCTCATTCTGAGCATTTATATCTGGGAATATAAAATTTAATAGTTTGCAATGCTTTAAGTCACCATTAAAGATATTCTATCAATTATTAATCTTGCCATTGTCTTTCATTGTTGCCTAGATTTATTAAAGTAGTTGCCATTCTGTCAATTATGATTTAAAGAGTTTTCTTTTTTTTTTAAAAGCTCCTCCCACAAAAAAAAAATTTAATATTTATAATATAGACCTTAATGTTTTTTTGAATATATATATAAATAAAAAAATCTAAAGTACAAATGCCCATAAAGATTACATCGGTAAGCTTTCTATGTACTCCATATATTAATTAGCATTATTCAATAGTTGATAGAATTTCCAGTATTAAGATTGTAAATTAATTCGATACGTAAATGTGTAAAGATTTAGCATAAGCTAATTTGTAAAGGAAATAGTGAACTTAAACAGTAGAGACAAACAACTACTTGACTACTCTTTTCCAAAATCTAAGATAGCCTAGATTTGCCATAAATAAGTGGACATTTAGGTTAAAAAAAATCTGACGCCCGCTCTTATCTTTATAAAAGGCATTATCTTGTGTTGTGGTTTGGAAGGTTCCCTCTATCGGCAAAATATGCTTGATTATTGCTTAATTTTAAAGTGCATTGAATACAGATTAAAGCCTGTTTAAAGTATTTACATATGCTTTCTGTGTACTAAATAACCTTATTAGCCCTCTTCAATAGTTTATAGAATTTCCAATATTAAAGATCATAATATTAAGTCGCTAAAAATCGCAAGATTTTGTTGGCTTCATTTGTAAAGGAAATAGTGAACTTGAACAGTGGAGACACAACAACTACTTTAAGCTTCCAAATAAGATGCTTCGGATTTGCCTATATAAGTGGACATTTAAGTTAAAGATAAGATGGCCACTTTGTCTTTATAAAAGTTATTATTTTGTGTCATTATCTTGAACGCTCCTCTATCGTGGCAGAATATGCTTGATGATCACTTAATTTTTGTGCGCATTAAATACCTGTTAAGCTCGTTTAAAGTATTTACTTTTTTGATAATTATTCCACCACTAAGAATGACATTTCTTCATCTTTAAATATTTTCTGATGGGCTGTGGATTATCACTATTTTAACTATTGTCATATACTATTATGTTTCTTTATGATTATTTATTGGCATTTTGATACATCATCAGATAATAACTTGAAAGGATAACGTAAAATAAAATTTGTGTTTTGTGTTAGGAAAACTTTAAAAATTATATTTATATATACAAACAGTAAGGTATAAAGATAAAGATAAAATAGCTTTTAAATAACTCATTGAAGTGCAGTGACTTCTCCATTGGTCCTTATAAAAGAACTGAAAGAGAAAGCATATTCATTGTGCTTATCAATTTTTAGGAAATGAGGGTTTAAATATTTTTCCATCCTCATTTTACTTTCTAGTAGTGCATATCTGCATAACCTTTTTCTAAATATTATATACTTAGCTGGTTTGATTATGAATGAACTATGCAGAAAGTAAATCCTTAGGATGTTGGAAAAAGTGTTTTTACTCTACTCCACCTTAATTCAAACACCGTAGATACACACAAATAGATCATACAGGTTAGTAATTACACCAACATTTAATGATAGATGGTGGAAATAGTCCAATATATTATCAAATCTAATACATCATCATTACAAACCTTCAGGCAAATAACTTTTT